>CACVBM020000821.1:180707-217638 GCA_902728155.2 Microthlaspi erraticum
TACTTCCTTTTTTAACTTCCCAAACCTTTACTAGACCCTTTTAAACACTGCCAACTCCCTGGACTTAACCAAACTCTTTTTCCTTTGGGTTTTTCCCAACTTTTACCACTTTTCTGGTTTTTACACCCAACTCGATCGAGCTCGAGTTGGCACCCCCAAACTTAGCCTGAAAACAATCCCAAGAGAACTAGACAACTAGAACTACTGCCCCTGCCGGTTTAAACACAACACCTTATGCTAAGCAAAGCCAAGAAAGGTTCTCACATTCGCACAAGAGATAAAATGGGGTTTGAAATGAAAAAGGCTTAGGTTTAAGGTGTGGTAACTGTCTCAAAGATAGAGATCAGCTATCTGGACAAGCAAAAGGGATATGAAAATAGGTAAAGAATGTCCAGATATGTATGTGGTAGCCATGAGTTGAAATCAAATGCAAGCATTGGTAATTAAAGATCAAGTTATGGTTCAAATAGATAGGGAAATGCATCAAATCACAGCAATGGTTGAATGAGATGTGCATGCAGCGATATGATCAAGATAAACATGGTTCTTGCTGCTCAATCAATCTCACCCTAATGCACAAAAGAATCTAAAAACAGGGCACTCAAGAAATCGCAAAAGATGGACAAGTTTTCAAAGTCAAATCAACAATGCAAGTGAAAAATGCAATCCTAAACAAGTCTAACAAATATGAATGCAAAAAGATGAAAATATTTTTGGATTTTTTGAAAATTTTATGATTTTTTTGGTTTTTCTATGCAAAAGATAAATGAAAAACTAAGAACAAAGAAAACAAGGTTAAATCATCTCTTGAACCCTCCCCCAAACTTAAATCACACAGTCCCTTGTGTGAGAAAAATTTAGTGAAAGATTCAAGAGGGCAAAACCAAGAAAAAACAAGAACAAATGCAAGAAAATATGAAATGGTATATACAAGGGTTGGTGTTTGGATACCTCAGTGTCCCCCAAAGAACTGGGAGACTAGGTCGTGGTCTGGAGATGGTAGACGGCCATCAGGAGCTCCACTCGAACTGGGTTCGGCTCACTCGATCGAGCTTGTGGCTCCTCTTCCTCCTCTTCTTCATCTTCAAAGTGTGTGGCTTCCTTGGCCTTGGTGGAGCTGTGCTTGCTCGAAGCGGTTGTAGGGAGTCCAGGTCTGAGAGAAGTCCTGGTACTGGTTGATCGTACTCGAATCCGGTTCTCAAACAGGGGCTCCTCCAGGTCAACTCGACCCTCAGCTCGATCGAGTTGAGTTTCCTCTGTTTGGACTCGATCGAGTCCGGTGGTCGAGCTGGAGCGTCTGGCCTTGGAGCTCTTCCTCCTTCTCTGCGTGTTGTCTTCTCCTTCCCTTGGCTCGAAAGAAGAGGCTCTGTGAGGCTCTTGGGAGAGCCTCCTTTGGAGTGGTGAGGAGTGACCTACTCCTAGGGAAAGTGGGCCTTGGACTTCTTCTTCTTGCTTGAAGAACCAGAAACCTTCTTCTCCAAACTTTTGATCTTGCTCACCATCTTGTCCATGGACTTTTGCATCTTTCCATGGCTTTCCCTTGCCACTTGTTGAACTTTGGAGAAGTCCAATCCTCTTGTGGGCAGCCACAACAGAGGGGTTCATCCTTGGAGCCTCATACTCCTCAAAGTAGTAGCACTCAGGCTCACCCAAATCCTGCATTTCTGGCTTGTCCTCAGCTCGATCCTCAGCTCGATCGAGCTCAGGCTCCTCTTCTCGCAAATCTCTTCATGCCCAACTAATGTGTACACAGGGGGTCTGAAGTCAATGTTCTCACCCCTAGACCGTGGTGAGCTCAGGGTTGGGCAGAAGAAGCTTGGAGGGTCCAGCCAATGGATGTGTGAACTTGAATTGGAACCTCCCATCCAACTCCTTGTGCTCAATGAAGAGGTTGGTCTTGCAAAACTTGATGTCCATCCAACCTGGGAGTAGACCTTCTCTTGTCCATGGACTCCAGCTGCACAAGATAGGTGTGATGACCCTCCAACACTAAGCTTTCCTTCCCTTTTGCCTAGTGTTGTAAGCTGTCTTGTAGGAGAGAGCTGGTCAAGGAGAGGCATGAGTTCCCTGCAGATCTATCTCCCCTGATCTTCTTCCCATCCTTGTGCGTGAGATGATGGGCTTGATTCCCATGTCAAGGAGCTTCACTTCTCCCTCATTGATTGTCCCAGTGCCTTCCTTGCAAAGAAGGTGTTGGCAAGAGCCTTGTGCACATATCTCAACACTGGGCTCCTGATCTGAGCTGCCTTGGACCTTGAGGAAGAGTACACTCCATCAGCGATTGTAGCCCAAACCCTTTGGAGTTCTTTTCCTTGAGTTCCACTTGGTTCCCTCTCCATAGTGAACCCAAAAAGATCTCCAAGCTGCCTAAAGGTCACCTTCTTCTCTCCCTTGCCAAGAACGTGATCCATCCCAATCCTTGGTCCAACTCAGCTCGATCTTCCTCATACATGTGGTACCTCATTGAAGCCAAGAACTCACAAGTGAGCTCCTTGTAGACTCCATGCGGTAAGAGAAGAACTTGGCCAAGTGCATGTTCTTGAGACCAACTCCACATCTCAAAGATCCAAGGGCCTTCATGTGTCATCATGTGGGTACTTGGTCTCCACAAAGTCCATGGAGAAGAGAGCATCATAGTGCTCTTGGTACATGGGGAGCTCATCCTCTTCTTCCTCTGACTCCTCCTCTTCCATGGGCACATTCTCTTGCTCTCATGCTCATTCTCCTCAATCTCTTGATTGACCTCTTCCCCTCTTCTTCACTTGGAGACTCATCATTCTCCTCATTGATGTTCACTCCAATTTCAAACTCTCCTTGCTTCACTCTCACTACTATAGGGTCATTCCTCTTCTTGGTTCTCCTCTCTCCCTCAATTCTCCTCTCAGACCTCCTCAGAGACATCCTCTCATCTGCTTTCTCTCTTCCTTGATCTCACTTCCAAATCCTTCATCTATGCATCCTTTCTCTCATTCTTCTTGCTTCTCTCCCTTCCTTTCTGAAGCTGCTTGGCTTCCTCACCTCTCAACATCTTGAACTTGTTGCTTCTTGTTGGGTCCTGAAATGCATCAAAATTCAAAGAATTAGAGTTGTAATGATCGGTTTGGTCAACTCGACACTCAGCTCGATCGAGTCAAAAAACTCGAGTGACAAACTCGATCGAGAGGTGAAAACAGAGTATAACCGAACCTAATTCAAGTATTAAGAGCTGGAAAGGATGCTAATCAATCAAATTGAACCAAGAACAACTAGTAAATGGAACAAAGAGCAATTCTAGTGAACTAGCATCTTAACCAATACCAAACTCAAATTCAATTTTCAAGCACATGCAACAAGTTCTAATGGCAAAACAGAGGTGAGGTGAAGGCAAATTCACAAGATTATCAAATAGAAGAAAAAGAAAGCAATTACTCAAGAACAAGTCCACAAGGGACACATGCAATCAAAAATCAAAGAGAAACAAGCAATAGGAAATCGAGATGGAGGAATCAAGGGTTTTAGGGTTCATACCTTGCTTGATGAATTGACAGAAACAAGAACTAAGCAAAAACAAGAAAGAGAAATCGCAAAAACTTAAGAGAAAAGAGAGAAATCGATTTTTCTTGTGGTGAAGAGAGAGAGAGATGATTTCAGAAATTTTAAGATTGTGGGAGAGAGAGAGGTGGATTCGATCGAGTTATGGGGAAGAGGGGTGTTTGAGATGTGTGGTTGAGATTAAAAGATGAAATAAAGAGGGAACAAGAAAGCTAGGGATTCTCTGATCAAATTAGGGTAGTGGGGGACCAAAATCAGCTTGTGGGACCCACTCCCTTGACCAAGAAAACGGTTAGAATTTGAAATTCAAAAACTTACCTCGGTCGAGTTGTGTAGCTCGATCGAGTTGCCCTGGTTTCTAGCTCGATCGAGCTGTCGGTCGAGCTGGCTCCTTGACACCTAAACTTAACTTATTGAAAGGTTAAAAACATAAAGATAGATAGAAATTGCATAAATAGAGTATGTACAAGGATAAACATGGGACTTCCTCCCAAGTGAGCTTGTTTAAGGTCCCATAGCTTGACCTTTACCTTCTTAGGCATTGGTTGAGCTAGTCCCACCATCAAGGGTGATAGTGAGGACTTGAGACAGAAGCTCCTTTAGCTTGGTTGGGTCCCTGGACTGTTCTGAAGTCACCAAGGCCTTGGCTCTAGAGAATGGCCTTGATCTCCCCTTGTACCTTATCTTGTACTCAATCTTCCCATTTTCAAACTTGGTGGGGAACAAAGTCATTGTGAGCTGAGATGGCTTGACTGAAGGGGCCTGAGCTGGTGGATCCTTTCTTTTATCTCCTGGTCTTGCCTTAGAGGCTGCATCCTCCCCTTCTTTTAGAGCCCTTCCTAGTGGCTCATCAAACAAAGCTTGAAGGCTCTCTTCATCAAGCACACAAGGGGCTTGAACAAGTCTCTCAGCTCTTGGCCTATCAGATCGTGGTTTCTCAACTCTAGCCCTCTCAAGACGTGGCTTCTCAATCCTTGGTCCTCTCTCATCCTTATCCTTCCCAACTCTTGGTTCCTTGTCAACCCTTTCCTTCACAACCTTTGTAGCTCCATGACTCTTAGAACTGAGATTGGTACTGTCAATTGTGGCACAAAAGTCTGAACCTCTAGGCTGCAAGCGATATGACACCAAACTATTCACCTTGTGAAGGATCACTTCTTGCTTGTGAAAGTCTATTGAAGCGCCAACTGTACTAAGGAAAGGGGTTCCCAATAACAGAGGCAAATCCTTCTCTTCTTCCATTTCCATCACAGTGAGATCAGTTTGGATGATGCATTCTCCAATTTTCAAGTGATAGTTCTTGAACACTCCAAGAGGAGACTTAGAAGTTGCATCTCCAAACATGATTGAAGTAGTAGGGCGCTGCAAGGCTCCAGCTATGCCTAGCTTCTCTGCCATGGAGAGAGAGATCAGATTGATGCTTGCTCCAGAATCCACTAAGGCATTGTCAATCTCAAGATGCCCAAGTGTGCAAGGGAGAGTGAATTTCCCTTGATCCTTGACCTTTGGTAGGAAGGTGGGTGAAGTAAGCAGGTTGAACTGATGAGTAGACTCTTGTAGGACCTCTGAAACTTTATCACTGTTGGCTAGAACATCCTTGACCATTTGCATTTGATCAAATGCCTCACTCATGCTATCCATAGGAGGCAACTCAATTCCAATCCCACTGAGATCTCTTCTGAACTTGTGAATCACTTCCTTGTGACCTTGACTAAGTAGGCGAGACGAGGAAGCGGCAACCGGTTGGTAAGGATCAAGCAAAACAGGCTGTCGGACAGAAGAGGTCGGACTCGATCGAGCTAGAGTTGGACTCGATCGAGCTGCCGATCGAGCTTGTCGTGCGAGCTCAACTGGTGAAGTGTGAATGGCCACAGTAGGTGCATGCACTTCTGGTTGATCAATCTGGACTCCAGGAGCCTCAGCAGCAACAATCTCTTCATCATTCAGCAGTAAACAAAAATCTTCAATGACCCTTTCTTGATCCTCTTCTTCAACAAGTCCTTCTTGAGTGAAGATGACCTTGCACTGTTCCTTGGGGTTCTGAATAGCTTTACCAGGTAGTTGTCCTTGCTTTGTAGCAGCAGCAACAGAAGAAGCATGATTCTCCAGAGAGTAAACCCTTGTGTTGAGGTTCTCGATCTTAGAGTTTATTTCAGCTAGCTTCTTGCTTGTGTCCACTACCCCATCAGCTTGCCCTTGAAGTAGTTGCTTTAGCATTGCCTTGAGCTCATTCTCTTGTGAAGGTGCAGGCTGGGGCGGTTGGTGGGGGAAGCCTGGTGGGATATTCATTTGTTGTCCAGGGAAAGTGCCTTGTGGTCCTTGGTAATTGTTCTTTTGACCATACCCATGTTGTGGCACCTGACTCGATCGAGCTGCTTGTTGTTGAGGATATACTTGGTCCTGAGGGTTAGCAACATCAGTGTTGCGGTATGACATGGCAGGGTTGGACTTGTAATTATAGTATCCTTTGTTGTAACCTCCTTGCCCATTGCTCATGTAGCACACCTCAGCAAATTGTGTATCCTCCCCTTCTTGGACTGGTTCCATCTCCTCAGCAGACACAAAGTTGACTTTCTTCATTGTGGACTGAGCTAGGATCAGCTTATCCAACTTCTCATTCAATGCCTTAACATCTTTTCTCAACTTTTCGTCTGACTCGATCGAGTGGTGGGTCGAGCTCCGGTTGGTGCGATCATACTCTTCTCCATAGCTTCCATTTGAGTTAGCTATGTTCTCCACAAGTTGCCAGCCATCATCTACATCCTGGTTGAGGAAGTTCCCATTGCTAGCTGTGTCTAGCATCTCCCTATACCTAGGCAAGCATCCTCTATAAAGAGTGGAGAGTAGTGATTCATTGTTGAATCCATGGTGTGGGCACTGACTTGTGTAGCCTTTGAACCTCTCCCAAGCCTCTGCGAATGTCTCATTGTTTCGCTGGATGAAGCTGGATATCTCTCCTCTAAGCTTGGCTGTGCGACCGGTGGAGAAAAACTTAGCAAGAAAGGCCTTCTTGCATTCATCCCAAGTGGTGATTGTGCCATGGGGCAAGCTCTTCTCCCATTGGTGAGCTTTGTCAGCTAGAGACATAGGAAAGAGTCTCAGCTTGATGGCATCTTCAGAGACACCATTGATCTTTGTCAAATCACAAAGCCTATCAAACTCATCAAGGTGGTCAATGGGGTCTTCACTTGGCAATCCATGGAACATCTTGTTCTGGACAAGGTTGATCATTCCCAGCTTGATCTCAAAGTTGTGGTTCTGCACTGGTGGTGGAACAATCCCTTGTCTCTGTTGGTGGCGGTTTGGAGCATCTCCTTGACCAATCGGTCGAGTTTGCCTAGCTCGACCGAGTCCATTCCCAAAGGGTTTCCATTCCCCTCTGGTACATCCATTGTATCAGCAACAAGCACCTCAGGTTCCTCTTGTACCCTCTGTGACCTCTGAACCCTCTTTCTACCCGTTGTAATGTCTAGCTCGACCAAGTCTCTGTAGACCGACTCGATCGAGTTCGCATACACCTGCAAAAAGAGACAAAAACCCAGCAGTACAATAGAACAGGGGTGGTATAGCTTGATCGTCCAAGTGTGTTTGAAACTCAAATGCAACAAAAATATTCCCAAATCGGCAACGGCGCCAAATTGATGATAGGATTTTGTGTGGATGTGAAATGATATGAAATGAGATGAGGTGGAATGCAAACAGGGGTGAATAAGATGAATGGTATGGTGCAATCACAATCTTAACCATCATAGTCATTGAAGTATAAGAGGTTATCAATCCAAAATGGGAAACTTGTCACTCTATGAGAATATGAAACAACCAGAAAGTCAAGCAAGCAGTTAATAGATTTGAAGTAACACTAACAACCTAAAAAAATGAAAAGCAGTGCAATAAAAGTAAACAAAGCAGTGAAGTGTCAGCTCGACCAAGAGCTCGAGTCGAGTAGAGCAAAGTACCAGCTCGATCGAGTTTAGGGACGAGTTGAGACAAACAAAGCTAAAGGTGACGACTTTAACAAGATAAAGAGAGAATTAGGGTTCAAGACAGGGTTTTGCAATCAAAGGAATCTACACTTAATCAATCTAGCTCTTAAAACTCCTTGTATCAAGGCTTCTCTTGATATTGGGCTTCTCAATGCCTAGCCAACCCTTTCCCAAGGTGGAGGCTATCAACCAAGGAATGATCTCAGAAACAGGGGGTTAGCCAGTGAGAATCAAACCTTGGAGGCTATAGGATCATTGCCCAAACTAATCCATCCAACCCCTTAGACCTCTATTGTCTAGAGCAAGAGATATTGGAGCTCTTAGTGGATCTTTTCCAGCGAATGCCATCACTTTCGTGTGGGGAGTCGCCTAAGGACTTACAAGCCAGGGGTAGTGGTCATGTAGCCTTAAGATCTATCCAAAAGAGAGAGAATCTAGATTAAGACCATAAGCTAGAAGGATTAAGCATATGAAACCTCTAATCTATCCCATCTCAAACCCCAATGGGTAACTACTCACTACACATGAATGTAAACACAAGCAAATGCAATAAAAGAGACATCATAAGAAAGAGGAGATGAAATTAAACAACTTTTATTGAAATAAGCAAGTGCAAATACAAAGAGAGATTATCCAGGATCTAAGATTCAAGAAGCAAGAGCTTCAAGAACACAAAGATGGGATTAGATCTCTAAAAAGTAAAAGACAATAAATTAAAAGAAACTAAAACAAAAGTAATCTAAAGCTTGGTGGTTTTTTCGTGGCTTAGAGCCTTTAAATACAAAGAGGATTAGGTTTAGGGTCAAAGGAAAGTCAAGGGGGAAGCAACATTTTTCGGGTTTGACTTTGACTTCTCAGCTCGATCGAGTTGAAGCTTGGCCGGTCGAGTTGAGGAACTCGACCGGTTGGTCGAGTAGACGGTCGAGCTGGTCTTCAAGATGGCTTCTCCCTTCTTCCTTTGCGTATCCAGTTGAGCTGCTTCCATGTGCCAAGTCCCTCCATGCTCCTTATGTCCCATATGCTCCAGAATGCTCCAAAAGACCTATTTCAAAGGACCAAACATGCATATGTATGCAAATGCAACCTAAAACTAACATGAATGCATAAGAAGAGAAAAGGAACAAGATATGATGCAAATGGAAGCTAAAACTATGCAAAAGATGCATAAAAGATGTGCTAAAACTATGTAAAATGCAAGTACATCAATTGGCATCGTCCTGCGGGTTCGTATATATGGGACGCTTGTTAGCTTCACAACATATCACTCAAAGCTCTTTCTTCATCAGATTCTCTACGAGACTTTTTCCTTCCTCTGGTGCAAATGTCTTAGAGGCTGATTGGTTCTCCTGCTGCAACCCGCAAACCCAGCTTTTGCGGGTGGTAGCAGTTGTTAGCGTTTGACAACAATCACCAGAGACTCTTTCTACCGCTCTAAAATGTTCAAAACCGCTTCATATCCCTCAAAAGCAAAAGCTCCTTACCAACAACTTTTGTGGTTGCTGGCAGTTACAGGTGGAGTTCTTTTTAAAAATAAATACAAAATAAATAAAAATAATGTAAATAAATATATATATATATATATATATAAAATCAGATATATGATTTAAAAAATTAAGATTTGGATATTATATTTACAATTTAAATAAATAAATTTGACATTTTTAGTAAATATTCATTAAAAAACATATCATAATTTTTTACATATAAAAGTTATAAATTAATATTCTCTTAACTATCTAATTAATAAAATAGTGTTTTACATTATTATTTTTCAAATAAACATATTTTTCTTCCAAATTATAGAAATTAAATGACAAATGTAAATATTATAAACCGTTTATTAATGCTCTTGACTGCAATGGCCCTCTTCAAGAAACTCCCGCAACAGCAAACACAACCACAACGTTTAAACCAGTCAGGCCGTTAGTCAAACTTGCTTATGAGATTCTGAAACCTTGTTTGAAGATCACAGTGCCTTTTTTTGATAATTCGGAGCTGATAAAGGGATACTCTAAAACCTTGATTCGGAAGGCGCATGAATCCACAAAGGCAAGATGTGAAATATCTCATCACCACGTTCCCACGTGTCTGGAAAATGGAGAATTGTGTCACAGGCGATGATTTGGGTGGGGGGCGTTTCCAGTTCGATTTTGATGAAGAGGATGACATCATTGAAAAAACAGTTCGCCCTAGAAAACTCTCCCAAGCACACTTCCCGAAGCCAGCTGCCGCACAGCTCCGATCTAGGAATGAAGCATCTTCACCGGTGCCTCTCGGTCTGAAATCGGAGGAGCTCCGCTCCCTCTTTTCCGGACTCCCTTTACAGTCCGATGTTTTTGTCTCTCTTTCCGACGGTGCCTTCGTTGCCGTCGAGATCTGTTTCCATCTCACATCTGGGACGTCCGCCGATTATGGGAGCTGTAGCGATGAGAGTTGCAGAGCTTTTGAGGATGGAGATCTCGTCTCTTTCCTTCAGCCTCCCGGATCCGACGTCTCGCATTCCGAACCTCTCTCACCGCCGTGTGAGTACTCTTCCGGTAAGGCCGGTGCCTCCTCCAAAACCTCCAGATCCACTGGAGTTTTGGTATTGTTCTTACTTTATATTTGGATCTTCAACGTGCTTGACCTGCTCCATGGAGTTGTTGCCTCGTCGCATCACCATCTTTGTCGCCTTAACGGCACTCTGTTTCTTTTGGCCGTTCAACCATTGTCTTCTACCCTTCACTGAGGAATCTGACTCTATAACCGGAGATCTCGCTTTCACCGATCTTGCTATCGCAGCTGGAAGCTTCTCCGGTGGTGTCTTCCTGAAGCTGGCCGCCGCCGTCATTGTTACTGGTCCTGGAGGCGAATATGTTACATGGGCCCAGCGGCCCAATTTGCCTCTTAGGGTTAGTTATTTCTTCTCATTTCCTGGGCTGGGCTTTTGTAAAATTTCTGGGCTAGACCCTTGTATTCCTGGGCTTTGCCCTTGTATTAATCATGGGCTTTGCCTATGCATTCTTTGGGCTACAAATGATTTTGCTATTGTTCAAGTTGCTTTGATTAAGGAAAGATCTCATTCGTTTTCCTTCCATGTTTGGGAGAGCTAATTGACATCCATTTTTATTAAAAGGGTGCTATTCTTTGACTTCAAAATCAGAATAGCTATCAATTTCCTTAACGTGTGTCTTCATGTAGCGGTTAAGGTCTGGTTATTCAAGTCCCAAGTGACTCCTCTTCGATCTGTCGGCATTGCCTTGATGATCTGCTTGACGTAAGCGAGTTTCGGCTCCATTTTGCTGTCAATTTATCTTAATTTATCTGCTTTGATGTTGTATTGTATTATGCTAAGAGGATGGTTAATTCCCTCTGTTTGTTGTATGATGGAGAATTAAGATTAATGAAATCAGTTGTTGATGATAGGATTTTACGTGGATGTGATATGAATGTGGATGATAAGATATGAGGTGGAATGCAAACAGGGGTGAATAAAGATGAAATGGTGCAATCACAATCAATCAATTCCTCTTAACCATCATAGTCATGTAGTATAAGAGGTTATCAATCCAAAATGGGAGAACTTGTCACTCTATGAGAATATGAAACACAAGAAAGTCAAGCAAGCAGTAAAGATTTGGGGTAACACTAACAACCTAAAAAATGAAATGCAATGCAGAAATAAATAAAGCAGTAGAGCAACAGCTCGACCAAGGACTCGAGTCGAGTTGGAACAGAGTACCGAGCTCGATCGAGTTTAGGGTCGAGTTGAAGTAAAAAGCAATAAAGGCAGCGACTTTAACAAGCTAGAACGAACAATAGGGTCTAAGACAGGGTTTACAATCAGAGGAAGGCTATACTTAATCGATCTTGCTCTCAAAACTTGTATCAAGGTATCTCTTGATATTGAGCTTCTCAATGCCTAGCTAACCCTTTCCCAAGGTGAAAGCTATCAACCAAGACTTGATCTCAGAAACAGGGGGTTAGCCAGTGAGAATCAAGCCTTGGAGGCCATAGGATCATTGCTCAAACTAATCCATCCAACCCCTTAGACCTCCATTTCTAGAGCAAGAGATATTGGAGCTCTTAGTGGACCTTTTCCAACGATTTCCATCACTTCCATGTGGAGAATCGTCTATGGACATACAAGCCAGGGATAGTGGTCATGTAGCCTTAAGGTTTGTCCAAAAGAGAGAGATTTCTAGATTAAGAACATAAGCAAGAAGGATTAAGCATAAAATCCTCTAATCTATCCCATCTTTGACCCTAATGGGAAACTACTCACTACACATGAATGTAAACACAAGCAAATGCAATAAAAGAGACATCATAAGAAAGAGGAGATGAAATAAACAACTTTTATTGAAATAAGCAAGTGCAAATACAAAAGAGATTATCCAGGATCTAGGATTCAAGAAGCAAGAGCTTCAAGAACACAAAGATGGGATTAGAGCTCTCAAAAGTAAAAGACAATAAATTAAAAGAAACTAAAACAAAAAGTAATCTAAAGCTTGGTGGTTTTTTCGTGGCTTTTAGCCTTAAATACAAGAGGATTTAGGTTTAGGGTCAAAGGAAAGTCAAGGGGGAAGCAACATTTTTCGGGTTTGACTGTTGACTTCTCAGCTCGATCGAGTTGAAGCTTGGCCGGTCGAGTTGAGGAACTCGACCGGTTGGTCGAGTAGATGGTCGAGCTGGTCTTCAAGATGGCTTCCTCCTTCTTCCTTTGCGTATCCAGTTGAGCTGCGTCCATGCCAAGTCCTCCATGCTCCTTACGTCCCATATGCTCCAGAATGCTCCAAAAGACCTATTTCAAAGGACCAAACATGCATATGTATGCAAATGCAACCTAAAACTACTATGAATGCATAAGAAGAGAAAAGGAACAAGATATGATGCTAATGGATGCTAAAACTATGCAAAAGATGCATAAAAGATGTACTAAAACTATGCAAAATGCAAGTACATCACTCATCTGCCAACTGATCCATCTCCTCAACTTAAAAGAGTTGACCTTCTATTGTTGGCTTCCTCATTGTATCTTTGATGTCAAACTTCATCCTCAGGTCCTTTCCCAAGTTTAGCTCAATTGTGCCTTCAAAGACATATATCATTGCTCTTGCTGTAGCTAGGAATGGCCTTCCTAGTATAAGTGGATCCGTTGGTTCCTCATCCATCTCCAGCACAATGAAGTCGGTGGGGATTTCTACATTCCCTATTCTCAAAGGCAGATCTTCAAGCATTCCAGTTGGTAACCTTATCGATCTATCTGCCAAGACTAGTGAGATTCCGCAGGCTTGATACTTGTGATATCCCAGTCTCTTTGCTACGGACAAAGGCATGAGGCTGACAGATGATCCTAGATCCCAGAGGCTGTTTTTGAAAGACAGGGGTCCCAACATGCAGGGTAAAGTGAAACTCCCCGGATCTTCCTTTTTGTCGGAGATGACCTTCCGCTGAATGATTGCACTGCACTCATGAGTCAACACTACCATCCCTTGTGCTTCCCTGGTTCTTTGCTGAACAGCATCCTTCAGGAATTTCTGATAAGGTGGAATGAGCATCAAGGCGTCGATGAAAGGCAACTTCAGCTCAAGTTGTCTCATTAGTTCATCAAACTTGGCCTTGTGTGCTTCCAACAGCTGTTTCTTGAACCAACCGGCCGAGTAGGTGGTCGAGCTGGTCTTCAAGATGGCTTACTCCTTCTTCCTTTGCGTATCCAGTTGAGCTACGTCCATGTGCCAAGTCCTGCTTTGCTCCTCTCGTCCCATATGCTCCAAAGTGCTCCAAAAGACCTATTTCAAGGATCAAACATCCATATGTATGCAAATGCAACCTAAAAATACTATGAATGCATAAGAAGAGAAAATGAACAAGATATGATGCTAATGGATGCTAAAACTATGCAAAAGATGCATAAAAGATGTACTAAGACTATGTAAAATGCAAGTACATCAGTTGTGCACCAAAAAAAAAAAAAAAGATGACATCATTGAGATGCTCAGGATGGGACCGTACCACTTTGATCACTGGATGGTGTCTGTGGTGCGTTGGCATCCTGTCCTTGACCCATTTTATCCTCCGGATATCACTTTCTGGGTGAGACTGGTGGAGCTTGATGATAGGATTTGTGTGTGTGATGTAAAATATGAAATGATATGAGGTGGAATGCAACAATGGTAAATGAAGATGGGATGGATTTGTGTGTGGGTGTGAAAGATATGATATGAAATTTGGTGGAATGCAAAAGTGGTATATAAGATGAGGTGGTAAGATGCAAAACACAATCACAATCAATCAATTCCCCTTAACCATCATAGTCATTAAAGTATAAGGGGTATCAATCCAAAAGGGTGAAATGTTACTCTATGAGGATATGCAATCATGATGTTGAGTCAGGTTTTACCAAACTCTTAGACCTCTGCAAGTGCACAGATCGCGGAAGTATGGGTATCGAACACAAGGACTGGCTATTGAGTACACTTTGAAACTATGGATTTTGGATCAAGCTAAAACAAAAGTATGGTTTGAGGTTGTAATGGTGAACAGAACTAGCAAGTAAACGAGGTTGTAAATCAATAAGGAAGAAGCGCTAGGTCAACAGGGGCTAATCGCAGAGAAGCAAGCAATGATCAATGAAACAATGATAGATGAATTGATTAGGGATGTTGGGATATTAAGAACCGTCTAGAACACAGATCACGAATATAAAACCATTCCACTTTCGAGGCTCCGGCTCCTTTGTTAATCTACCTAGTCGCTAAACTTTTGGTATGTCCCTAGGTGATTAAATCAAGCTTTAGAATGAATAGGTTCTGATACAGTTCACTAGATTATAGTAGATCAACTTTCGCAGTCTAAGAAACCTAGCTTGCCAAAGAATATGTCCGGCGAATGATACAACACTGTCGAGGCTCAAATCAACCTAAGATCGGATTACTAGATGCGCGGTAAAGGGGTTTCCCGCCTATTCCCCCTCCCCCCCCCCAACTAAAATGTTTCCATCGTGATCCACACAGACTTTTGAGCCCCTTTTATTTCCCCCCAAACTTATAATCTCTGTCGGTTCCCCCATTTGCGTTTTTAAACACAAAATCCAGTTTTCAGAACAGTGATTGCCCATTTTAACTCAATTGACTCGGGGTTTTAAAACGCAAACCCGCGGTTTGTCTAACAAATCAGACCCGATTACATCTAACCCTAACCCGAAACCCACACTCAAAAAATTAAAATCAATTTGGGGGAAATGATGATAGGATTTTACGTGGATGAAGTGAATGAAGGATGATATGAAATGAGGTGGAATGCAAACAGGGTGAATAGAGATGAGATGGTATGGTGCAATCACAATCAATCAATTCCTCTTAACCATCATAGTCATTGAAGTATAAGAGGTTATCAATCCATAAGGGTGAGATGTTGCTCTATGAGAATATGCAAACACAAGAAAGTCAAGCCAAATGATTAAATGGAGGGATGTAACAACTAAACAACCTAATATGAAATGAAATGCAAGCAAAAGCAGTAAATAAAAGCAGCTCGACCAAGAGCTCGATCGAGTTGATGAGCTCGATCGAGTTGAGGGTCGAGTTGGTGTAAAAACAGAGGAAAGCGAATGAAAAGCAATAAAGGTGCAAACTTTAAGATGCTAATGCGAAGATTAGGGTTAAAGACAGGGTTTTGCAGCTAAAGGGAGGCTATACTTAATCAGTCTTGCTCTTAAACAACTTGTACTCAAGCTATCTCTTGATATTGAGCTTCTCAATGCCTAGCTAGCCCTTTCCCAAGGTGAAAGCTATCAACCAAGACTTGATCTCAGAAACAGGGGGTTAGCCAGTGAGAATCAAGCCTTGGAGGCCATAGGATCATTGCTCAAACTAATCCATCCAACCCCTATGAACTCCATTTCGAGAGCAAGAGTTATTGGAGCTCTTAGTGGACCTTTTCCAACGATTTCCATCACTTCCATGTGGAGAATCGCCTATGGACATACAAGCCAGGGATAGTGGTCATGTAGCCTTAAGGTTTGTCCAAAAGAGAGAGATTTCTAGATTAAGAACATAAAGCAAGAGAGATTAAGCATAAACAACCTCTAACCTATCCCATCTTAAACCCTAAAGGAAACTACTCACTACACATGATGAAATAAACAACCAAATGCAATAAAGGAGACATCAAAAGATAGAGGAGATAAAGATAAACAACTTTTATTGAAATAGCAAAGTGCAAAAACACAATAACAAGGCCTAGATCTAGGTTCTATGAGCAAGAGCTCAAGAACACAAAGAGAGGCTAAAAAGTAAAAAGAGAAATGCAAATACAAGATTAATTAAAAGGTGAGCCAAAAGCTATGTTTAATTCGTGGCTCAATGCCATTTATAGTAAAGCAAACTAGGTTTAGGGTCAAAGGGGAGTCAAAGGGAAGCAACATTTTTCGGGTTTGACTTTGACTCCTGGGAAAGCAGCTCGATCGAGTTGGAAACTGGCCGGTCGAGCTGGTGGGTCGAGTCCAACCAATATCGTCGTATCTTCTGAACCGCTGGTCCGAATGACATGAAACCACCTCCAGACGAAAGCTAACTCAATTATCCACAACTTCCAAGAAGAAGTCAGACACTGAATCGTAGTGGAAACCCTTCATTTGATACGATACTTCGGACGCATCTCACTAGCTCGACCGAGTGCGGGTCCGTACATGTCCTCAAAAGCGATTTGCTAAATGTCCAACTTAGAGATTCTAGAATGCAACAAGGTGAGAGATATTCATTAAGATCTTAACTATTCTTATCATAATCAATCCCACTTCACAGTCACTCAAACAATGCATTCAAATCAGCAAATCCCTTTAACATTCATTAGGAAGAATCGTGAACCAAAAACATGCAAGATCAATCAACTCATTTAGTTTGAAGGGTGTATGGGTTAAGAGACAAAGAAGGTCTCTTTTGAGTGTATGGTTGTTTAGTAACAGAGATCTCTCAAGAAAAATGGCTTTGCTTTGGCAGAAGGCTAAGTGTTAGAACCAAAGATGGTGCAAGGACAGCAACTCGTCGTATCTTCTGAACCACTGGTCCGAATGACATGAAGCCACCTCCAGACGAAAGCTAACTCAATTATCCACAACTTCCAAGAATAAGTCAGACACTGAATCGTAGTGGAAACCCTTCATTTGATACGATACTTCGGACGCATCTCACTATCTCGACCGAGTGCGGGTCCGTACATGTCCTCAAAAGCGATTTGCTAAATGTCCAACTTAGAGATTCTAGAATGCAACAAGGTGAGAGATATTCATTAAGATTTAACCATGCTTATCAACATCAATCCCACTTCACAGTCACTCAAACAATGCATTCAAATCAGCAAATCCCTTTAACATTCATTAAGCAAAAACAGTGAACCAAAAACATGCAAGATCAATCAACTCATTTGGTTTCAAGGGTTTATGGGTTAAGAGACAAAGAGGGTCTCTTTTGTATGGTGGTTTAGTAACAGGGATCTCTCAAGAAAGTGGCTTTGCTTTGGCAGAAGGCTAAGTGTTAGAACCAAAGATGATGCAAGAACAGCAGCTCGAGCCGCCTAATCCTAACTCGATCGAGTTCAACACTTAGAGCTTTTTAGAACAAAATCCTAACTACCCTTTTTGGCATTTCGCCTTTGAAACTGAGGAGCTTTGCTCACTTTTCTTTTAAGAACTTCCTAGGGAGAGGCTTCTTGAGGTAACATCTAGCGGTTTGGGATTTTCTAAACACTTAGGGAACTTTTCTTTCCTTTTTGACACTTGAGGCTTTGCCTTCTTTTCATTCTACTTAGAACCCTTTTTACTTTCCTTTTTTAACTTCCCAAACCTTTACTAGACCCTTTTTAACACTGCCAACTCCCTGGACTTAACTAAACTCTTTTTCCTTTGGATTTTCCCAACTTTTACCACTTTTCTGGTTTTTACACCCAACTCGATCGAGCTCGAGTTGGCACCCCCAAACTTAGCCTGAAAACAATCCCAAGAGAACTAGACAACTAGAACTACTGCCCCTGCCGGTTTAAACACAACACCTTATGCTAAGCAAAGCCAAGAAAGGTTCTCACATTCGCACAAGAGATAATATGGGGTTTGAAATGAAAAGGCTTAGGTTTAAGGTGTGGTAACTGTCTCAAAGATAGAGATCAGCTATCTGGACAAGCAAGAGGGATATGAAAATAGGTAAAGAATGTCCAGATATGTATGTGGTAGCCATGAGTTGAAATCAAATGCAAGCATTGGTAATTAAAGATCAAGTTATGGTTCAAATAGATAGGGAAATGCATCAAATCACAGCAATGGTTGAATGAGATGTGCATGCAGTGATATGATCAAGATAAACATGGTTCTTGCTGCTCAATCAATCTCACCCTAATGCACAAAAGAATCTAAAAACAGGGCACTCAAGAAATCGCAAATGATGACAAGTTTTCAAAGTCAAATCAACAATGCAAGTGAAAATGCAATCCTAAACAAGTCTAACAAATATGAATGCAAAAAGATGAAAATATTTTTGGATTTTTTGAAAATTTTATGATTTTTTTGGTTTTTCTATGCAAAAGATAATGAAAAACTAAGAACAAAGAAAACAAGGTTAAATCATCTCTTGAACCCTCCCCCAAACTTAAATCACACAGTCCCTTGTGTGAGAAAATTTAGTGAAAGATTCAAGAGGGAAAAACAAGAAAAATGCAAGAAAATGAGAATGGTATGTACAAGGGTGTTTGATACCTCAGTGCTCCCCCAAAGAACTGGGAGCAAGGTCATGGTTGGAGAGGGCAGGAGACAATAGCATCATAACGGCATCAATCGCCAAAATAGGTGTGGTGAGATTGGACTCGATCGAGTCTGTGCTCGAGTCAGAATAGCTTCCCTTTTGAACTAACTCCTGCAAGCCTTAGACAGAAACAACTACAAAGAACTAAATGAAAGTATTATATACAAGATAGACATGGGAATTCCTCCCAAGTGAGCTTGTTTTAGGTCGCATAGCTTGACCTTTTACCTTTTAGGCATGAATGAGAGCGGTCCCGCCATCAAATGTGACAGTAAGGACTGAAGATAGGAGCTCCTTGAGCTTGGTTTGATCTTTTTGCAGCTCAGGACTGACCAAGGCATTGATACTGGAAAACGGTTTAGACTTTCTCTTGCACTTGATCTTGTACTCAATCTTCCCATTTGTGAACTTGGATGGCAACAGAGTCAGGGTAAGCTGGGATGGAGCGCTTGAGAGAGTCTGAGGCGTGATCATCTTTCTTTTATGTCCAGGAGACGCCTTCAAAGCCATACCCTCCCTATCTTTTTGAGCACTTCCTAGCTGCTCACTAAACAAAACTGCAAGACCCATCTCATCCAGAACACAAGGTTCACAAATAACTGGCTCTGTGCTGCTCTCAGTCATTATCTCCATCTTTTCAACCTCAGCAAACTCATCACCCTTGATGCTCAGTGACTTAGTGGCAATGGTTCCACAATATTTAGAGCTTGATGCCTTGAGAGGGTAAGAGACTTTGCTGTTGACATTGTGCAGGATCACTTTCTTTGTATGGAAATCAATGGAGGCACCAACAGTGGTGAGGAAAGGTGTCCCTAAGATCAATGGCACATCCTTCTCGTCAACCATATCCAGAACTGTTAGATCAATTGGGATTGTGCACTCTCCAATTCTCAAAGGGAAATCCATGACAATACCAAGTGGGGCTTTAGAAGAAGCATCCCCAAACATGATAGAAGACTTAGGTCGCTGGATCAGACTCTGTATACCCAATTTCTGTATTAGAACAAGAGAGATCAGACTTGATACTTGCTCCAGAATCAACAAGTGCATCCTCAAGTTGTAGGTGACCAAGTGTACAAGGCAGAGTGAAGCTTCCCTGACCATTCAGCTTGGGTAGTGAGGTTGGTGTGGATAAGAGATCACCCTGGGAAGAAGAGGGCTCCAAAAGCTGAGCTACTTCGTCCTTGTTATCAAGTATGTCCTTAATCATCTTCTTTTGGACATGAGCAGCTTGAAAACTTCCCATATTTGGTAGCTCAACCCCAATCTTACTCATGTCATTCCTAAACTTGGTGATGACTTTTTTCTGATTCTTGGTAAGGATTCTACTTGGAAATGGAACAGGGGGCTTGTAGGTGTCATCATCAGATGGTGTTGGAGCATAAAGCATCTGACTCGATCGAGCTGGTGAGACGGTCTGGCTCGATCGAGCTGCCAATCGAGCTTGCACTTCAGGTTGAGCGTACTGGACTCCAGGAGCATCAGCAACAACATTGTCTTCATTATTAAGCAGCATACAGATCTCCTCAATATCCTTCTCATTAGCAGCTTGTTGATCAAATCCTTCCTCTTGAGTGAAGATCGCTCTACAATGCTCCTTTGGATTCTGAACAGCCTTTCCAGGAAATTGACCTTGCTTAGCAGCAGAAGAAGAAGCATGGTGTTCCAAAGAGTGAACTCTAGTGTTCAAGGATTCAATCTTAGAGTTCATCTCAGCCAACTTCTTGCTTATCTCCATAGCACCATCTGCTTGACCTTGTAAGAGCTGCTTCAACATGGCTTTTATTTCTTGTTCCTGACTTGGTGAAGCCTGAGGCGCTTGAGGTGCATACCCAGTTGGTACACTCTGCTGTTGTCCTTGATAATTTCCCTGATGGCCCTGGAAATTCCCTTTCTGACCATATCCTTGCTGTGGAGGCTGACTCGCTGGAGCCTGTTGCTGCGGAGGGTAGACTTGATCTTGAGGATTGGCAACATCAGTGTTACTGTAGGACATGGTAGGGTGTGACTTGTAGCCATAGTAACCGTTTTGATAACCTCCTTGTCCATTCTTAATGTAGCACACTTCAGCAAACTGATTCTCCTCCTCTTCTTGGCCTTGAACCATCTCTTCTTTAGAAACAAAGTTGGCCTTCTTCATTGTGGATTGAGCTAAGATAAGCGTATCCAACTTCTCATTGAGTGCCTTGACATCGTTTCTCAGCTTACTATCAGACTCGATCGAGTTGGAGGTCGAGCTCCTGTTTGTGCGATCATACTCCTCTCCATAGCTCCCACTTGAGTTAGCAATGTTCTCCACAAGCTGCCAGCCATCATCTACATCTTGATTGAGGAAGTTTCCATTACTGGCTGTGTCCAACATCTCTTTGTATCTTGGCAAAACTCCTCTGTAAAGTGTGGAAAGCAAAGACTCATTGCTGAAGCCATGATGAGGGCATTGACTGGTGTAACCCTTGAATCTCTCCCAAGCTTCAGCAAATGTCTCATTGTTCCTTTGAGTGAAACCAGATATCTCGCTTCTCAGCTTAGCAGTGCGACCAGTAGAGAAGAACTTGGCAAGAAATGCCTTCTTGCAATCCTCCCATGTAGTGATTGATCCATGGGGTAAACTCTTCTCCCATTGATGGGCCTTGTCACCAAGAGACATAGGGAAGAGTCTCAGCTTGATGGCATCTTCAGAGACACCATTCATCTTGGTCAGATCACACAGCCTATCAAACTCATCCAAGTGATCAATGGGATCTTCACAAGACAATCCATGGAACATCTTGTTCTGGACTAAGGTAATCATCCCCAGCTTGATCTCGAAATTGTGGTTCTGGACAGGAGGTGGGACAATCCCTCTTCTTTGCTGGTGGCGGTTTGGTGCATCTCCAAGCCCAATCGGTCGAGTCTGCCTAGCTCGACCATTTCCATTACCCAGAGGGTTTCCATTACCCTCTGGTATATCCATAGTATCTGTAACAAGCACCTCTGACTGAACTTGTTGCCTCTGGCTCTTCTTTCTCTGTTTTCTGCCTATGTTGATGTCTAACTCGACCAAGTTCTCTGTTGATGAGCTCGATCGAGTTCACATACACCTGCAAAACAGTCAAAAACCCAGCAGTACAAGCAACAAAGGTGGGATAGTACTTGATCGTTCAAGTGATTTGGAAACTCAAATGCAACAGTAACAAACCCAAATGGCAACGGCGCCAAATTGATGATAGGATTTTACGTGGATGAAGTGAATGAAGGATGATATGAAATGAGGTGGAATGCAAACAGGGGTGAATAGAGATGAGATGGTATGGTGCAATCACAATCAATCAATTCCTCTTAACCATCATAGTCATTGAAGTATAAGAGGTTATCAATCCATAAGGGTGAGATGTTGCTCTATGAGAATATGCAAACACAAGAAAGTCAAGCCAAATGATTAAATGGAGGGATGTAACAACTAAACAACCTAATATAAAATGAAATGCAAGCAAAAGCAGTAAATAAAAGCAGCTCGACCAAGAGCTCGATCGAGTTGATGAGCGCGATCGAGTTGAGGGTCGAGTTGGTGTAAAAACAGAGGAAAGCGAATGAAAAGCAATAAAGGTGCAAACTTTAAGATGCTAATGCGAATATTAGGGTTAAAGACAGGGTTTTGCAGCTAAAGGGAGGCTATACTTAATCAGTCTTGCTCTTAAACAACTTGTACTCAAGCTATCTCTTGATATTGAGCTTCTCAATGCCTAGCTAACCCTTTCCCAAGGTGAAAGCTATCAACCAAGACTTGATCTCAGAAACAGGGGGTTAGCCAGTGAGAATCAAGCCTTGGAGGCCATAGGATCATTGCTCAAACTAATCCATCCAACCCCTATGAACTCCATTTCGAGAGCAAGAGTTATTGGAGCTCTTAGTGGACCTTTTCCAACGATTTCCATCACTTCCATGTGGAGAATCGCCTATGGACATACAAGCCAGGGATAGTGGTCATGTAGCCTTAAGGTTTGTCCAAAAGAGAGAGATTTCTAGATTAAGAACATAAAGCAAGAGAGATTAAGCATAAACAACCTCTAACCTATCCCATCTTAAACCCTAAAGAGAAACTACTCACTACACATGATGAAATAAACAACCAAATGCAATAAAGGAGACATCAAAAGATAGAGGAGATAAAGATAAACAACTTTTATTGAAATAGCAAAGTGCAAAAACACAATAACAAGGCCTAGATCTAGGGTTCGTCGATTTGGAGAAATCAAAAGGGGATAGATTCGGGGTTAAATCCTCTGTTCGGTGTTCTCCCCCGTGTTGCTCTGTCGTTCTCATCTGGTCGGTTCTCCTGTTTCGTCGTCGTTCTCCGGTAGTCACGAAAGGAAACTGCATTTCCGATGAGGTATTGTTTCTTCGTTTTAGCGTTTAAATTCGTTCTGCTGACACTTAGAGTAGTTGTTTAGGGTGATTGTGGGAGTGATTGTCTCATGGTTTTGCTTATTTGCAGTCATTTCGAGACTTTCAAATTGAACTTGCATTATGGAGGACTTATGGAGATAATCGGTGGTAGATTCAGTTACAATGGAGGAGCTTCGAAGCAGGGCATTGTTGTTGATCCTGATTTGATGACCTGGTCGTGTTTTGATGGCTACTGTGAGGAGTTTTCGATAGAAGGTGGTTTAGTGGAGCGAGTTTGGTGGAAGCTCCATCACGAGAGCATGGATACACTGAAGTGTATTGTTGTCGTGGCATCTGACGCAGAGCTTATGGGAATGTGTAGTCAGGCTATGTCAACTTGTCGTGAAGTTGATGTGTTCATCGAGCAAGAGGAAAAGGGAAAAGATGGTGAGGAGGCTGATGTCAATTTGGAACAGTCTGCTGCTGTTGAAACTGAGAGCGAGAAGGCTCTTTCTGCTGAGAGCGAGAAGGCTCCTTCTGCTGAGGAGAATGAAAGCGAGATTGGTGAGGATGAAAGCGAGGAGGCTGAGGAGAATCAAAGTCAAAGCGAGGAGGCTGAGGAGAATCAAAGCGAGGCTGCTGCAGATGAAAGCGATAAGGATGCTGGAAATGAAAGCGAGATTGATAGCGAGAAAGAGGAAGCTTTGAGGGAAGCTAAGAGGAAAAAGGATAAAAAAGGTAAATCTAAGGTTTTGGAAGATGAAGAAGACATTGGTGCGCGATATGATATGGAGATTGAGGATGCTGTAGCTAGTTTTGTTGATGAGGAAGTAGATTTCAGAAGGACAATTCTAGAGAGTTCAGATAGTGAAGAAGAAGATGATTTGGCTTTGAGAAAGAGACGAATGAGGAGAGATGCTCAGGTTGATAAGTTAGCTCTAGGAGCTACTTTTTGGTCAGGTTATGAGTTCAAGGAAGCCGTTTTGGATTATGCTTTGGCGAATGCAAAGAATATTGAGCAAAATAGATGGGACAAGACGAAGATTGGATACAAATGTGGTGAAGGAGGAAAATGCAAGTGGAAGCTTTATTGCTCGTATGATGAGCCGCATGGGAAGTGGGTTATAAAGACAAAGTGTGGATATCACAGCTGCACGCCTAAAGGGAGATGCAAGATGCTTAAAGCTCCAGTCATTGCAAAGCTTTTCTTGCACAAGTTGAGGCAAAAGCCTAACTTTTGGCCTATCAAAATGCAAAAGTACATCAAAGAAACTTGGTCACTCGTAAGCACAACGAATCAATGCCAGAATGGAAGGTTGCTAGCTCTGAAATGGCTCGACAGAGAGTATGAGAAAAAAATTTGCACATATTCGTGGATATGTCGAAGAGATACTCACGCATCACGAGAAAACAACGGCCATTGTTGAAACATATCCGAATGCAAAAAACCAAGATGTTCCAGGGAGAGCTTTGGTCACATGGACAGACAACAAGAGGAAGCAGGCAAAAGGAGCTCGATCGACCTCACAATTCGATCGAACCGACGAGACGAGCATCACAAGTTGATCGACTGCACAATGGACTCGCTCACACCACCCCTTAATGCACCAACTCGATCGATCCCATGCAGAGCAAGCCAGCTCGATCGATCCCTTTCCTGTCTCAGCCGTTCGATCAATCCCGGTCAGATGATATCACAGCCGTTCGATCTACTTGGTGCAAACCGGCTCGATCGAACCGTAGCGAACCGGATTGAACCGAAGTCGACCCCAGAGCTATTTAGACCTATTTTCAGCCATTGTTGAGGCTACGCCGTTTTTCAGAGTTTTACATTGTTTCTAGGGAGAAGAATTCGAACCTCTGTTTTTCACAGTTTGGAGAAGATTTCTGAACCCTTGTTTTTCTATTATTTCGTATTTTGATTCAATGAATTAAGTTTCAATCATTGTTTGCTGTTTCGCCATGTCTGAGTAGTCACCTTGCTAGATCTAGGTTTTTCAAAGGGATTCATGCGTTAACTAGACTGAATACATATAGGCTTTAATACTGTCTTCACCACTGTTAAACTTACTGCTTAGATCGATCTGATCACTCGATCTCTGATCTCAGATTTACCTGTTCATCAAAAGTGCAATAGGTTGTTAGAACAAACTGTGGTGAGCGAATCGTCCTTAGCCTGCGAAAGTTGATGCTAAGGCGATTCGTGAACATATCGAACCTGTCATCAATTGCTAAATTCAAACGACAGTTCAGATATCTAGGTTGTTAGACAAAGCTAGTTCGTGAACATATCGAACCGTGGACTTGGCGGGATGCAGATGATGTGTGCGGGACTATCGCGGTACGTTCGTTCCACGATCGGCCGGTGTGCGCGGCTCAGGACGAGAATGCTCGATAAAGCCGTCTGGACCAGTCTTCACTAATTTGATCATATCTTCACTTCTACTCATCCAAATGATGCCAATCCAATTGCGTTGGAGAGTTAACTCACTCAGAGCACGCTGGGAACTGGTCATGATGAAATCCATTGAGTAGATCTTTTTCTGTACCCTTTCAAAGTTGATGCTTGGGTATGGAGCTGCTTGAAGCGCCAATTCTGTTGTTTTGCTCCAAATGCATCATTTCACCTGTTTAGACTCTAAGTACTATAAATCCAATAAAACTACCTTTTAGATAGAAAACCTGCCAAAAACCATTAGAAAACCAAACTAAAACAGTATAAAAAGCATGTAAAATAGAGGTATATCACCATGCAGCTGTTTTATAAGGTGAAGGTGATATATTTAATGGAGATGAAATAGGATGTGAAAGAGATCCACCATACAAATCAAGGTGGAGCTCCAAGGGGCATGAACACTGATCGGAACAAGGTGGTTCGAAAGAAACCTTTTAGGTCCACCGTTGCGATTGGTGGAGGTGGTATGAGGCGCTTGATTCATGTATCGAGGACACCACACAAGAAAAAGGGTGGAAAAGGGTGTCTTCTGGATCGGATCAGGGGTAAAGCTGGGAAAGATGAGGATGATCCCACGGCAGGGAAGGGTAAGGGAAAAGCTACTGAAGAATGAGAGTTTTAAGTTGGAATTGTCAGGGATTGGGAAATCAGTTTACAATAAGCCATCTCTGGGAAATTTGGGGCAAATTCAGACAAGGGTTTTTATTTTTATCAGAGACTAAGCAATATTTTAATTTTATTCAGCAATTTTAATTTCATTTTGGCTATGATGATTTGTTTACTGTTGATCCATGTGGTGCAAGTGGTGGTTTGTCCTTATCTTATAATAATTTTTTTGATGTTAACATTATATCTTGAACAAAAGATTAATTGATGTTAAGGCTCGGTATGAAGGGAAATTTATTTCTTTATCGTTTGTTTATGGAGACCTGATGCGGGTTTAGATTGCCTCAAATTTTCACAATTTAATAACCCAACTAATTGAGCTGCAAGTGCACAGCCGCGTTGTAGTCGGTGTCGAACACAAGGAGGAAGTGTTCTCGCTTAACACCTTGTGAGATTGAGTTGTAGCTAGCTCGTGATATTGGATGGTTTTGGACCTAAAATAAGAAAGCAAAACAAAGAGAGATGTGAGTGAGGTTGTGGAAAATTTAAAACAAGAGTTAGGGAAAGGACAATCATAGGTTGCATTTGCATACATATGCATGTTTGGTCCTTTGAAATAGGTCTTTTGGAGCATTCTGGAGCATATGGGACATGAGGAGCATGGAGGGACTTGGCACATGGAAGCAGCTCAACTGGATACGCAAAGGAAGAAGGGAGAAGCCATCTTGAAGACCAGCTCGACCGTCTACTCGACCAACCGGTCGAGTTCCTCAACTCGACCGGCCAAGCTTCAACTCGATCGAGCTGAGAAGTCAACAGTCAAACCCGAAAAATGTTGCTTCCCCCTTGACTTTCCTTTGACCCTAAACCTAATCCTCTTGTATTTAAAGGCTCTAAGCCACGAAAAAACCACCAAGCTTTAGATTATTTTGTTTTAGTTTCTTTTAATTTATTGTCTTTTACTTTTTAGAGATCTAATCCCATCTTTGTGTTCTTGAAGCTCTTGCTTCTTGAATCCTAGATCCTGGATAATCTCTCTTTGTATTTGCACTTGCTTATTTCAATAAAAGTTGTTTAATTTCATCTCCTCTTTCTTATGATGTCTCTTTTATTGCATTTGCTTGTGTTTACATTCATGTGTAGTGAGTAGTTACCCATTAGGGTTTGAGATGGGATAGATTAGAGGTTTCATATGCTTAATCCTTCTAGCTTATGGTCTTAATCTAGATTCTCTCTCTTTTGGATAGATCTTAAGGCTACATGACCACTACCCCTGGCTTGTAAGTCCTTAGGCGACTCCCCACACGAAAGTGATGGCATTCGCTGGAAAAGATCCACTAAGAGCTCCAATATCTCTTGCTCTAGACAATAGAGGTCTAAGGGGTTGGATGGATTAGTTTGGGCAATGATCCTATAGCCTCCAAGGTTTGATTCTCACTGGCTAACCCCCTGTTTCTGAGATCATTCCTTGGTTGATAGCCTCCACCTTGGGAAAGGGTTGGCTAGGCATTGAGAAGCCCAATATCAAGAGAAGCCTTGATACAAGGAGTTTTAAGAGCTAGATTGATTAAGTGTAGATTCCTTTGATTGCAAAACCCTGTCTTGAACCCTAATTCTCTCTTTATCTTGTTAAAGTCGTCACCTTTAGCTTTGTTTGTCTCAACTCGTCCCTAAACTCGATCGAGCTGGTACTTTGCTCTGACTCGACTCGAGTCTTGGTCGAGCTGACACTTCACTGCTTTGTTTACTTTTATTGCACTGCTTTTCATTTTTTTAGGTTGTTAGTGTTACTTCAAATCTATAACTGCTTGCTTGACTTCTGGTTGTTTCATATTCTCATAGAGTGACAAGTTTCCCATTTTGGATTGATAACCTCTTATACTTCAATGACTATGATGGTTAAGAGGAATTGATTGATTGTGTTGCACCATTTCATCTTTATTCACCACTGTTGCATTCCACCTCATCTCATTTCATTCATTTTCACATCCACACAAAATCCTATCATCAATTTGGCGCCGTTGCCGATTTGGGAATATTTTTGTTGCATTTGAGTTTCAAACACACTTGGACGATCAAGCTATACCACCCCTGTTCTATTGTACTGCTGGGTTTTTGTCTCTTTTTGCAGGTGTATGCGAACTCGATCGAGTCGGTCTACTGAGGACTTGGTCGAGCTAGACTTACAACGGGTAGAAAGAGGGTTCAGAGGTCACAGAGGGTACAAGAGGAACCTGAGGTGCTTGTTGCTGATACAATGGATGTACCAGAGGGGAATGGAAACCCTTTGGGAATGGACTCGGTCGAGCTAGGCAAACTCGACCGATTGGTCAAGGAGATGCTCCAAACCGCCACCAACAGAGACAAGGGATTGTTCCACCACCAGTGCAGAACCACAACTTTGAGATCAAGCTGGGAATGATCAACCTTGTCCAGAACAAGATGTTCCATGGATTGCCAAGTGAAGACCCCATTGACCACCTTGATGAGTTTGATAGGCTTTGTGATTTGACAAAGATCAATGGTGTCTCTGAAGATGCCATCAAGCTGAGACTCTTTCCTATGTCTCTAGCTGACAAAGCTCACCAATGGGAGAAGAGCTTGCCCCATGGCACAATCACCACTTGGGATGAATGCAAGAAGGCCTTTCTTGCTAAGTTTTTCTCCACCGGTCGCACAGCCAAGCTTAGAGGAGAGATATCCAGCTTCATCCAGCGAAACAATGAGACATTCGCAGAGGCTTGGGAGAGGTTCAAAGGCTACACAAGTCAGTGCCCACACCATGGATTCAACAATGAATCACTACTCTCCACTCTTTATAGAGGATGCTTGCCTAGGTATAGGGAGATGCTAGACACAGCTAGCAATGGGAACTTCCTCAACCAGGATGTAGATGATGGCTGGCAACTTGTGGAGAACATAGCTAACTCAAATGGAAGCTATGGAGAAGAGTATGATCGCACCAACCGGAGCTCGACCCACCACTCGATCGAGTCAGACGAAAAGTTGAGAAAAGATGTTAAGGCATTGAATGAGAAGTTGGATAAGCTGATCCTAGCTCAGTCCACAATGAAGAAAGTCAACTTTGTGTCTGCTGAGGAGATGGAACCAGTCCAAGAAGGGGAGGATACACAATTTGCTGAGGTGTGCTACATGAGCAATGGGCAAGGAGGTTACAACAAAGGATACTATAATTACAAGTCCAACCCTGCCATGTCATACCGCAACACTGATGTTGCTAACCCTCAGGACCAAGTATATCCTCAACAACAAGCAGCTCGATCGAGTCAGGTGCCACAACATGGGTATGGTCAAAAGAACAATTACCAAGGACCACAAGGCACTTTCCCTGGACAACAAATGAATATCCCACCAGGCTTCCCCCACCAACCGCCCCAGCCTGCACCTTCACAAGAGAATGAGCTCAAGGCAATGCTAAAGCAACTACTTCAAGGGCAAGCTGATGGGGTAGTGGACACAAGCAAGAAGCTAGCTGAAATAAACTCTAAGATCGAGAACCTCAACACAAGGGTTTACTCTCTGGAGAATCATGCTTCTTCTGTTGCTGCTGCTACAAAGCAAGGACAACTACCTGGTAAAGCTATTCAGAACCCCAAGGAACAGTGCAAGGTCATCTTCACTCAAGAAGGACTTGTTGAAGAAGAGGATCAAGAAAGGGTCATTGAAGATTTTTGTTTACTGCTGAATGATGAAGAGATTGTTGCTGCTGAGGCTCCTGGAGTCCAGATTGATCAACCAGAAGTGCATGCACCTACTGTGGCCATTCACACTTCACCAGTTGAGCTCGCACGACAAGCTCGATCGGCAGCTCGATCGAGTCCAACTCTAGCTCGATCGAGTCCGACCTCTTCTGTCCGACAGCCTGTTTTGCTTGATCCTTACCAACCGGTTGCCGCTTCCTCGTCTCGCCTACTTAGTCAAGGTCACAAGGAAGTGATTCACAAGTTCAGAAGAGATCTCAGTGGGATTGGAATTGAGTTGCCTCCTATGGATAGCATGAGTGAGGCATTTGATCAAATGCAAATGGTCAAGGATGTTCTAGCCAACAGTGATAAAGTTTCAGAGGTCCTACAAGAGTCTACTCATCAGTTCAACCTGCTTACTTCACCCACCTTCCTACCAAAGGTCAAGGATCAAGGGAAATTCACTCTCCCTTGCACACTTGGGCATCTTGAGATTGACAATGCCTTAGTGGATTCTGGAGCAAGCATCAATCTGATCTCTCTCTCCATGGCAGAGAAGCTAGGCATTGCTGGAGCCTTGCAGCGCCCTACTACTTCAATCATGTTTGGAGATGCAACTTCTAAGTCTCCTCTTGGAGTGTTCAAGAACTATCACTTGAAAATTGGAGAATGCATCATCCAAACTGATCTCACTGTGATGGAAATGGAAGAAGAGAAGGATTTGCCTCTGTTATTGGGAACCCCTTTCCTTAGTACAGTTGGCGCTTCAATAGACTTTCACAAGCAAGAAGTGATCCTTCACAAGGTGAATAGTTTGGTGTCATATCGCTTGCAGCCTAGAGGTTCAGACTTTTGTGCCACAATTGACAGTACCACTCTCAGTTCTAAGAGTCATGGAGCTACAAAGGTTGTGAAGGAAAGGGTTGACAAGGAACCAAGAGTTGGGAAGGATAAGGATGAGAGAGGACCAAGGATTGAGAAGCCACGTCTTGAGAGGGCTAGAGTTGAGAAACCACGTCTGATAGGCCACGAGCTGATAGACTTGTTCAAGCCCCTTGTGTGCTTGATGAAGAGAGCCTTCAAGCTTTGTTTGATGAGCCACTAGGAAGGGCTCTAAAAGAAGGGGAGGATGTAGCCTCTAAGGCAAGACCAGGGATAAAAGAAAGGATCCACCAGCTCAGGCCCCTTCAGTCAAGCCATCTCAGCTCACAATGACTTTGTTCCCCACCAAGTTTGAAAATGGGAAGATTGAGTACAAGATAAGGTACAAGGGGAGATCAAGGCCATTCTCTAGAGCCAAGGCCTTGGTGACTTCAGAACAGTCCAGGGACCCAACCAAGCTAAAGGAGCTTCTGTCTCAAGTCCTCACTATCACCCTTGATGGTGGGACTAGCTCAACCAATGCCTAAGAAGGTAAAGGTCAAGCTATGGGACCTTAAACAAGCTCACTTGGGAGGAAGTCCCATGTTTATCCTTGTACATACTCTATTTATGCAATTTCTATCTATCTTTATGTTTTTAACCTTTGAATAAGTTAAGTTTAGGTGTCAAAGGAGCCAGCTCGACCGACAGCTCGATCGAGCTAGAAACCAGGGCAACTCGATCGAGTTCACAACTCGACCGAGGTAAGTTTTTGAATTTCAAATTCATAACCGTTTTCTTGGTCAAGGGAGTGGGTCCCACAAGCTGATTTTGGTCCCCCACTACCCTAATTTGATCAGAAATCCCTAGCTTCTTGTTCCCTCTTTATTTCATCTTTTAATCTCAACCACACATCTCAAACACCCCTCTTCCCCATAACTCGATCGAATCCACCTTCTCCACTCTCCCACACTTAAAATTTCTGAAACTCATCTCTCTCTCTCTTCACCACAAGAAAAATCGATTTCAATCTCTCTCTCTTAAGTTTTTGCGATTTCCTTGTTCTTCATCTTGTTTTGCTTGGGTTTTGTTTACTGCTTCAATTCCATCATTCAACAAGGTATGAACCCTAAAACCCTTGATTCCTCCATCTCGATTTCATATTGCTTGTTTCTCTTTGATTTTTGATTGCATGTGTCCCTTGTGGACTTGTTCTTGAGTAATTGCTCATATTTCGCCTCTGCTATATAATCTTGTTAATTTGTCACCTCACCTCTGTTTTGCCTTTAAACTTGTTGCATGTGCTTGAAAATTGAATTTGAGTTTGGTATTGGTTAAGATGCTTAGTGCTTTCTACTAGAATTGCTCATTGTTCCATTTACTAGTTGTTCTTGGTTCAATTTGATTGATTAGCATCCTTTCCAGCTCTTAATACTTGAATTAGGTTCGGTTATACTCTGTTTTCACCCAGCTCGATCGAGTTTGTCACTCGAGTTTTTTGACTCGATCGAGCTGAGTGTCGAGTTGACCAAACCGATCATTACAACTCTAATTCTTTGTAATCTTTGATGCATTTCAGGTACTTTAGTGAAGAAACAGTGTAACAAGATGACAAACAGTGAGGGAAGTCGTTCACAGAGGAGAATGGTTGAGGGTGAATCAAGCAATGCAAGGGAAAGAAGGCTTAAGATGCAAGCCGATTTGGAGAGGATGATCAGAGGATGGAAGAATCTGATGCAGAGGGATATGTGTACTCTGAGGAAGTCTGAGAGTGAGAGATTGAGAGGAAGAGGAGAACCAAGAAGAGGAATGACCCATTAGTAGTGAGAGTGAGCAAGGGGAGTTTGAGATTGGAGTGAACCTTGTTCAAGAGGAGGGAAATGGTTCTCCAAATGAAGAAGGAGTGATGAGACTGAGAGTGAAGAGGAAGGAGAAGAGGTGAACCAATTGGTTGATGAAGATGACAAGAGGGGAACCAAGATGAACCATGGAGGAGGTTGAGCCACAAGAGCAAAGAGGAGGAGAGCTCCCTATGTACCAAGAGCACTACAATGCTCTCTTCTCCATGGACTTTGGAGACCAAGTACCCACATGTTGACACAATGAAGGCCCTTGGAATCTTTGAGGATGTGGAGTTGGTCTCAAGAACATGCACTTGGCCAAGTTTTCTCTTATCACATGGAATCCTACAAGGAGCTCACTTGCGAGTTCTTAGCTTCAATGAGGTACCACATGTATGATGAGGAAGATAGAGCTGATTTGGACCAAGGATTGGGATGGATCACGTTCTTGGCTAAGGGAGAGAAGAGAATGGTGACCTTTAGGCAGCTTGGATCTTGTTTGGGTTCAACTATGGAGAAGGTACCAAGTGGAACTTCAAGGAAAAGGAACTCCAAAGGGTTTGGGCTACAATCGCTGATGGAGGTACTCTTCCTCAAGGTCCAAGGCAGCTCAGATCAGGAGCCCAGTGCTTGAGGTATGTGCACAAGGCACTTGCCAACACCTTCTTTGCAAGGAAGGCGACCGGGACAATCAACGAGGGGGAACTCAAGTTTCTTGACATGGGAATCAAGCCCATTCTCTCACGCACAAGGATGGCAAGAGGATCAGAGGGGAGATAGATCTGACACAGGGAACTTGATGCCTTCCTTGACCAGCTCCACCTACAAGATCACAGCTTACAACACTAGGCATCAACGAGGGAGGCGCTAAGTGTTGGAGGGATCATCACCCTATCTTGTGTGCTGCTGGAGTGAACCCAACTGATAGAGAGCCACTGAACCAGGTTGGATGGACATCAAGTTTTGCAAGACCAACCTTCTCATTGAGCACAAGGAGTTGGATGGGAGATTCCAATTCAAGTTCACACATCCATTGGCTGGACCCTCCAAGCTTCTCCTGCCCAACCCAGAGCTCACCACAGTAGTAGGGGTGAGAACATTGACTTCAGACCCCCTGTGTACACATTAGTTGGGCATGAGGATGATTTGCGAGAAGAGGAGCCTGAGCTCGATCGAGCTGAGTCTCGAGCTGAAGATCAGGGCCAGGAGAAGGGTGAGCGGATTCTGAGGAGTGAGCTCCAAGAGAATTGTTGTGGCAACAAATGGCAAGGGAAAGCCATTGAGAAGATGCAAAAGTCCATGGACAAGATGGTGAGCAAGATCAAAAGTTTGGAGAAGAAGGTTTCTGGTTCTTCAAGCAAGAAGAAGAAGTCCAAGGCCCCCACATTCCTAGGAGTAGATCACTCTCACCACTCCAAGGAGGCTCCCTGCCCAAGAGCCTCACAGAGCCTCTTCTTTCGAGCCAAGGGAAGGAGAAGACAACACGCAGAGAAGGAGGAAGACTTCCAAGGCCAGACGCTCCAGCTCGACCACCGGACTCGATCGAGTCCAAACAGAGGAAACTCAACTCGATCGAGCTGACGGTCGAGCTGACCTGGAGGAGCCCCAGTTCGAGGATCCGGGATTTGAATACGATCCCATGCCTTACCAGGAGCCTCCCCGGAGTAGATGGAACCCCTATGGACAGTACGAGCTACCAATGCTCCACCAAGGCCAAGGAAGCCACACACTTTGAGGAAGAAGGAAGAGGAGAGCAAGCTCGATCGAGTGACAAGAGGCAGTTGAGTGGAGTGCTCCTGATGGCCGTCTACCATCTCCAGACCACGACCTAGTCTCCCAGTTCTTTGGGGGACACTGAGGTATCCAAACACCAACCCTTGTATATACCATTTCATATTTTCTTGCATTTGTTCTTGTTTTTCTTGGTTTTGCCCTCTTGAATCTTTCACTAAATTTTTCTCACACAAGGGACTGTGTGATTTAAGTTTGGGGGAGGGTTCAAGAGATGATTTAACCTTGTTTTCTTTGTTCTTAGTTTTTCATTCATCTTTTGCATAGAAAAACCAAAAAAATCATAAAATTTTCAAAAAATCCAAAAATATTTTCATCTTTTTGCATTCATATTTGTTAGACTTGTTTAGGATTGCATTTTTCACTTGCATTGTTGATTTGACTTTGAAAACTTGTCCATCTTTTGCGATTTCTTGAGTGCCCTGTTTTTAGATTCTTTTGTGCATTAGGGTGAGATTGATTGAGCAGCAAGAACCATGTTTATCTTGATCATATCACTGCATGCACATCTCATTCAACCATTGCTGTGATTTGATGCATTTCCCTATCTATTTGAACCATAACTTGATCTTTAATTACCAATGCTTGCATTTGATTTCAACTCATGGCTACCACATACATATCTGGACATTCTTTACCTTTTCATATCCCTTTTGCTTGTCCAGATAGCTGATCTCTATCTTTGAGACAGTTACCACACCTTAAACCTAAGCCTTTTCATTTCAAACCCCATTTTATCTCTTGTGCGAATGTGAGAACCTTTCTTGGCTTTGCTTAGCATAAGGTGTTGTGTTTAAACCGGCAGGGGCAGTAGTTCTAGTTGTCTAGTTCTCTTGGGATTGTTTTCAGGCTAAGTTTGGGGGTGCCAACTCGAGCTCGATCGAGTTGGGTGTAAAAACCAGAAAAGTGGTAAAAGTTGGGAAAAACCCAAAGGAAAAAGAGTTTAGTCCAGGGAGTTGGCAGTGTTTAAAAGGGTCTAGTAAAGGTTTGGGAAGTTAAAAAAGGAAGTAAAAAGGGTTCTAAGTAGAATGAAAAGAAGGCAAAGCCTCAAGTGTCAAAAAGGAAAGAAAAGTTCCCTAAGTGTTTAGAAAATCCCAAACCGCTAGATGTTACCTCAAGAAGCCTCTCCCTAGGAAGTTCTTAAAAGAAAAGTGAGCAAAGCTCCTCAGTTTCAAAGGCGAAATGCCAAAAAGGGTAGTTAGGATTTTGTTCTAAAAAGCTCTAAGTGTTGAACTCGATCGAGTTAGGATTAGGCGGCTCGAGCTGCTGTTCTTGCATCATCTTTGGTTCTAACACTTAGCCTTCTGCCAAAGCAAAGCCACTTTCTTGAGAGATCCCTGTTACTAAACCACCATACAAAAGAGACCCTCTTTGTCTCTTAACCCATAAACCCTTGAAACCAAATGAGTTGATTGATCTTGCATGTTTTTGGTTCACTGTTTTTGCTTAATGAATGTTAAAGGGATTTGCTGATTTGAATGCATTGTTTGAGTGACTGTGAAGTGGGATTGATGTTGATAAGCATGGTTAAATCTTAATGAATATCTCTCACCTTGTTGCATTCTAGAATCTCTAAGTTGGACATTTAGCAAATCGCTTTTGAGGACATGTTTTTAAGTGTTGAATCAGCTTATTTTCAAACCTCATCTCTTTCTTGTTCTATTTGTTTGCTTGAGGGCAAGCAAAGTTCAAGTTTGGGGGTGTTGATGTACTTGCATTTTACATAGTTTTAGCACATCTTTTATGCATCTTTTGCATAGTTTTAGCTCCATTTGCATCATATCTTGTTCCTTTTCTCTTCTTATGCATTCATGTTAGTTTTAGGTTGCATTTGCATACATATGCATGTTTGGTCCTTTGAAATAGGTCTTTTGGAGCATTCTGGAGCATATGGGACATGAGGAGCATGGAGGGACTTGGCACATGGAAGCAGCTCAACTGGATACGCAAAGGAAGAAGGGAGAAGCCATCTTGAAGACCAGCTCGACCGTCTACTCGACCAACCGGTCGAGTTCCTCAACTCGACCGGCCAAGCTTCAACTCGATCGAGCTGAGAAGTCAACAGTCAAACCCGAAAAATGTTGCTTCCCCCTTGACTTCCTTTGACCCTAAACCTAATCCTCTTTGTATTTAAAGGCTCTAAGCCACGAAAAAACCACCAAGCTTTAGATTATTTTGTTTTAGTTTCTTTTAATTTATTGTACTTTTACTTTTTAGAGATCTAATCCCATCTTTGTGTTCTTGAAGCTCTTGCTTCTTGAATCCTAGATCCTGGATAATCTCTCTTGTATTTGCACTTGCTTATTTCAATAAAAGTTGTTTAATTTCATCTCCTCTTTCTTATGATGTCTCTTTTATTGCATTTGCTTGTGTTTACATTCATGTGTAGTGAGTAGTTACCCATTGGGTTTGAGATGGGATAGATTAGAGGTTTCATATGCTTAATCCTTCTAGCTTATGGTCTTAATCTAGATTCTCTCTCTTTTGGATAGATCTTAAGGCTACATGACCACTACCCCTGGCTTGTAAGTCCTTAGGCGACTCCCCACACGAAAGTGATGGCATTCGCTGGAAAAGATCCACTAAGAGCTCCAATATCTCTTGCTCTAGACAATAGAGGTCTAAGGGGTTGGATGGATTAGTTTGGGCAATGATCCTATAGCCTCCAAGGTTTGATTCTCACTGGCTAACCCCCTGTTTCTGAGATCATTCCTTGGTTGATAGCCTTCACCTTGGGAAAGGGTTGGCTAGGCATTGAGAAGCCCAATATCAAGAGAAGCCTTGATACAAGGAGTTTTAAGAGCTAGATTGATTAAGTGTAGATTCCTTTGATTGCAAAACCCTGTCTTGAACCCTAATTCTCTCTTTATCTTGTTAAAGTCGTCACCTTTAGCTTTGTTTGTCTCAACTCGTCCCTAAACTCGATCGAGCTGGTACTTTGCTCACTCGAGCTCTTGGTCGAGCTGCTACTTCACTGCTTTGTTTACTTTTATTGCATGCTTTCATTTTATTTAGGTTGTTA
>CACVBM020000832.1:0-212440 GCA_902728155.2 Microthlaspi erraticum
AGTTCACATATACACTACAAGTAAGTTCCCACAATGTGGAGGCACATAGCTACATTTCGGACTCCTTACCTCTTCCGGTTCCCAAATTTGGTCCATTTGATGTTCCTCCCTTGGATTGAGACCGTTTCATTCATGTTTCTCCTCATAGTCATGTATAGAACCTATTAATCCATGTTTGGGTAAGTATGGGTCTGTCTAGTTCATCATATACACTACAAGTAAGTTCCCACAATGGAGGCACATAGCTACATTTCGGACTCCTTACCTCTTCCGGTTCCCAAATTTGTCCATTTGATGTTACTCCCTTGGATTGAGACCGTTTCATTCATGTTTATCCTCATAGTCATGTATAGAACCTATTAATCCATGTTTGGGTAAGTATGGGTCTGTCTAGTTCATCATATACACTACAACTAAGTTCCCACAATGTGGAGGCACATAGCTACATTTCGGACTCCTTACCTCTTCCGGTTCCCAAATTTGGTCCATTTGATGTTACTCCCTTGGATTGAGACCGTTTCATTCATGTTTTCCTCATAGTCATGTATAGAACCTATTAATCCATGTTTGGGTAAGTATGGGTCTGTCTAGTTCATCATATACACTACAAGTAAGTTCCCACAATGTGGAGGCACATAGCTACATTTCGGACTCCTTACCTCTTCCGGTTCCCAAATTTGGTCCATTTGATGTTACCCTTGGATTGAGACCGTTTCATTCATGTTTCTCCTCATAGTCATGTATAGAACCTATTAATCCATGTTTGGGTAAGTATGGGTCGTCTAGTTCATCATATACACTACAAGTAAGTTCCCACAATGTGGAGGCACATAGCTACATTTCGGACTCCTTACCTCTTCCGGTTCCCAAATTTGGTCCATTTGATGTTACTCCCTTGGATTGAGACCGTTTCATTCATGTTTTCTCCTCATAGTCATGTATAGAACCTATTAATCCATGTTTGGGTAAGTATGGGTCTGTCTAGGTCATATATCTACAATAATCTACACTACAAGTTCCCACAATGTGGAGGCACATAGCTACATTTCGGACTCCTTACCTCTTCCGGTTCCCAAATTTGGTCCATTTGATGTTCCCTTGGATTGAGACCGTTTCATTCATGTTTCTCCTCATAGTCATGTATAGAACCTATTAATCCATGTTTGGGTAAGTATGGGTCCGTCTAGTTCATCATATACACTACAAGTAAGTTCCCACAATGGAGGCACATAGCTACATTTCGGACTCCTTACCTCTTCCGGTTCCCAAATTTGGTCCATTTGATGTTACTCCCTTGGATTGAGACCGTTTCATTCATGTTTCTCCTCATAGTCATGTATAGAACCTATTAATCCATGTTTGGGTAAGTATGGGTCTGTCTAGTTCATCATATACACTACAAGTAAGTTCCCACAATGGAGGCACATAGCTACATTTCGGACTCCTTACCTCTTCCGGTTCCCAAATTTGGTCCATTTGATGTTACTCCCTTGGATTGAGACCGTTTCATTCATGTTTTCCTCATAGTCATGTATAGAACCTATTAATCCATGTTTGGGTAAGTATGGGTCTGTCTAGTTCATCATATACACTACAAGTAAGTTCCCACAATGTGGAGGCACATAGCTACATTTCGGACTCCTTACCTCTTCCGGTTCCCAAATTTGGTCCATTTGATGTTACTCCCTTGGATTGAGACCGTTTCAGTCATGTTTCTCCTCATAGTCATGTATAGAACCTATTAATCCATGTTTGGGTAAGTATGGGTCCGTCTAGTTCATCATATACACTACAAGTAAGTTCCCACAATGTGGAGGCACATAGATACATTTCGGACTCCTTACCTCTTCCGGTTCCCAAATTTGGTCCATTTGATGTTACTCCCTTGGATTGAGACCGTTTCATTCATGTTTCTCCTCATAGTCATGTATAGAACCTATTAATCCATGTTTGGGTAAGTATGGGTCCGTCTAGTTCATCATATACACTACAAGTAAGTTCCCACAATGTGGAGGCACATAGCTACATTTCGGACTCCTTACCTCTTCCGGTTCCCAAATTTGGTCCATTTGATGTTACTCCCTTGGATTGAGACCGTTTCATTCATGTTTCTCCTCATAGTCATGTATAGAACCTATTAATCCATGTTTGGGTAAGTATGGGTCCGTCTAGTTCATCATATACACTACAAGTAAGTTCCCACAATGTGGAGGCACATAGCTACATTTCGGACTCCTTACCTCTTCCGGTTCCCAAATTTGGTCCATTTGATGTTACTCCCTTGGATTGAGACCGTTTCATTCATGTTTTCCTCATAGTCATGTATAGAACCTATTAATCCATGTTTGGGTAAGTATGGGTCGTCTAGTTCATCATATACACTACAAGTAAGTTCCCACAATGTGGAGGCACATAGCTACATTTCGGACTCCTTACCTCTTCCGGTTCCCAAATTTGGTCCATTTGATGTTACTCCCTTGGATTGAGACCGTTTCATTCATGTTTATCCTCATAGTCATGTATAGAACCTATTAATCCATGTTTGGGTAAGTATGGGTCCGTCTAGTTCATCATATACACTACAAGTAAGTTCCCACAATGTGGAGGCACATAGCTACATTTCGGACTCCTTACCTCTTCCGGTTCCCAAATTTGGTCCATTTGATGCCTCCCTTGGATTGAGACCGTTTCATTCATGTTTCTCCTCATAGTCATGTATAGAACCTATTAATCCATGTTTGGGTAAGTATGGGTGTCTAGTTCATCATATACACTACAAGTAAGTTCCCACAATGTGGAGGCACATAGCTACATTTCGGACTCCTTACCTCTTCCGGTTCCCAAATTTGGTCCATTTGATGTTACTCCCTTGGATTGAGACCGTTTCATTCATGTTTCTCCTCATAGTCATGTATAGAACCTATTAATCCATGTTTGGGTAAGTATGGGTCCGTCTAGTTCATCATATACACTACAATAAGTTCCCACAATGTGGAGGCACATAGCTACATTTCGGACTCCTTACCTCTTCCGGTTCCCAAATTTGGTCCATTTGATGTTACTCCCTTGGATTGAGACCGTTTCATTCATGTTTCTCCTCATAGTCATGTATAGAACCTATTAATCCATGTTTGGGTAAGTATGGGTCCGTCTAGTTCATCATATACACTACAAGTAAGTTCCCACAATGTGGAGGCACATAGCTACATTTCGGACTCCTTACCTCTTCCGGTTCCCAAATTTGGTCCATTTGATGTTTCCCTTGGATTGAGACCGTTTCATTCATGTTTCTCCTCATAGTCATGTATAGAACCTATTAATCCATGTTTGGGTAAGTATGGGTCTGTCTAGTTCATCATATACACTACAACTAAGTTCCCACAATGGAGGCACATAGCTACATTTCGGACTCCTTACCTCTTCCGGTTCCCAAATTTGGTCCATTTGATGTTACTCCCTTGGATTGAGACCGTTTCATTCATGTTTCTCCTCATAGTCATGTATAGAACCTATTAATCCATGTTTGGGTAAGTATGGGTCCTGTCTAGTTCATCATATACACTACAAGTAAGTTCCCACAATGTGGAGGCACATAGCTACATTTCGGACTCCTTACCTCTTCCGGTTCCCAAATTTGGTCCATTTGATGTTACTCCCTTGGATTGAGACCGTTTCATTCATGTTTATCCTCATAGTCATGTATAGAACCTATTAATCCATGTTTGGGTAAGTATGGGTCCGTCTAGTTCATCATATACACTACAAGTAAGTTCCCACAATGTGGAGGCACATAGCTACATTTCGGACTCCTTACCTCTTCCGGTTCCCAAATTTGGTCCATTTGATGTTCCCTTGGATTGAGACCGTTTCATTCATGTTTATCCTCATAGTCATGTATAGAACCTATTAATCCATGTTTGGGTAAGTATGGGTCCGTCTAGTTCATCATATACACTACAAGTAAGTTCCCACAATGGAGGCACATAGCTACATTTCGGACTCCTTACCTCTTCCGGTTCCCAAATTTGGTCCATTTGATGTTACTCCCTTGGATTGAGACCGTTTCATTCATGTTTCTCCTCATAGTCATGTATAGAACCTATTAATCCATGTTTGGGTAAGTATGGGTCTGTCTAGTTCATCATATACACTACAAGTAAGTTCCCACAATGTGGAGGCACATAGCTACATTTCGGACTCCTTACCTCTTCCGGTTCCCAAATTTGGTCCATTTGATGTTACTCCCTTGGATTGAGACCGTTTCATTCATGTTTCTCCTCATAGTCATGTATAGAACCTATTAATCCATGTTTGGGTAAGTATGGGTCCGTCTAGTTCATCATATACACTACAAGTAAGTTCCCACAATGGAGGCACATAGCTACATTTCGGACTCCTTACCTCTTCCGGTTCCCAAATTTGGTCCATTTGATGTTACTCCCTTGGATTGAGACCGTTTCATTCATGTTTCTCCTCATAGTCATGTATAGAACCTATTAATCCATGTTTGGGTAAGTATGGGTCCGTCTAGTTCATCATATACACTACAAGTAAGTTCCCACAATGTGGAGGCACATAGCTACATTTCGGACTCCTTACCTCTTCCGGTTCCCAAATTTGGTCCATTTGATGTTACTCCCTTGGATTGAGACCGTTTCATTCATGTTTCTCCTCATAGTCATGTATAGAACCTATTAATCCATGTTTGGGTAAGTATGGGTCGTCTAGTTCATCATATACACTACAAGTAAGTTCCCACAATGTGGAGGCACATAGCTACATTTCGGACTCCTTACCTCTTCCGGTTCCCAAATTTGGTCCATTTGATGTTACTCCCTTGGATTGAGACCGTTTCATTCATGTTTTCCTCATAGTCATGTATAGAACCTATTAATCCATGTTTGGGTAAGTATGGGTCCGTCTAGTTCATCATATACACTACAAGTAAGTTCCCACAATGTGGAGGCACATAGCTACATTTCGGACTCCTTACCTCTTCCGGTTCCCAAATTTGGTCCATTTGATGTTACTCCCTTGGATTGAGACCGTTTCATTCATGTTTATCCTCATAGTCATGTATAGAACCTATTAATCCATGTTTGGGTAAGTATGGGTCCGTCTAGTTCATCATATACACTACAAGTAAGTTCCCACAATGTGGAGGCACAGAGCTACATTTCGGACTCCTTACCTCTTCCGGTTCCCAAATTTGGTCCATTTGATGTTCCTCCCTTGGATTGAGACCGTTTCATTCATGTTTCTCCTCATAGTCATGTATAGAACCTATTAATCCATGTTTGGGTAAGTATGGGTCCGTCTAGTTCATCATATACACTACAAGTAAGTTCCCACAATGGAGGCACATAGCTACATTTCGGACTCCTTACCTCTTCGGTTCCCAAATTTGGTCCATTTGATGTTACTCCCTTGGATTGAGACCGTTTCATTCATGTTTATCCTCATAGTCATGTATAGAACCTATTAATCCATGTTTGGGTAAGTATGGGTCTGTCTAGTTCATCATATACACTACAAGTAAGTTCCCACAATGGAGGCACATAGCTACATTTCGGACTCCTTACCTCTTCCGGTTCCCAAATTTGGTCCATTTGATGTTACTCCCTTGGATTGAGACCGTTTCAGTCATGTTTATCCTCATAGTCATGTATAGAACCTATTAATCCATGTTTGGGTAAGTATGGGTCCGTCTAGTTCATCATATACACTACAAGTAAGTTCCCACAATGTGGAGGCACAGAGCTACATTTCGGACTCCTTACCTCTTCCGGTTCCCAAATTTGGTCCATTTGATGTTCCTCCCTTGGATTGAGACCGTTTCATTCATGTTTCTCCTCATAGTCATGTATAGAACCTATTAATCCATGTTTGGGTAAGTATGGGTCGTCTAGTTCATCATATACACTACAACTAAGTTCCCACAATGTGGAGGCACATAGCTACATTTCGGACTCCTTACCTCTTCCGGTTCCCAAATTTGGTCCATTTGATGTTACTCCCTTGGATTGAGACCGTTTCATTCATGTTTCTCCTCATAGTCATGTATAGAACCTATTAATCCATGTTTGGGTAAGTATGGGTCTGTCTAGTTCATCATATACACTACAAGTAAGTTCCCACAATGTGGAGGCACATAGCTACATTTCGGACTCCTTACCTCTTCCGGTTCCCAAATTTGGTCCATTTGATGTTACTCCCTTGGATTGAGACCGTTTCATTCATGTTTATCCTCATAGTCATGTATAGAACCTATTAATCCATGTTTGGGTAAGTATGGGTCTGTCTAGTTCATCATATACACTACAAGTAGTTCCCACAATGTGGAGGCACATAGCTACATTTCGGACTCCTTACCTCTTCCGGTTCCCAAATTTGGTCCATTTGATGTTACCCTTGGATTGAGACCGTTTCAGTCATGTTTATCCTCATAGTCATGTATAGAACCTATTAATCCATGTTTGGGTAAGTATGGGTCCGTCTAGTTCATCATATACACTACAAGTAAGTTCCCACAATGTGGAGGCACATAGCTACATTTCGGACTCCTTACCTCTTCCGGTTCCCAAATTTGGTCCATTTGATGTTACTCCCTTGGATTGAGACCGTTTCATTCATGTTTCTCTCATAGTCATGTATAGAACCTATTAATCCATGTTTGGGTAAGTATGGGTCTGTCTAGTTCATCATATACACTACAAGTAAGTTCCCACAATGGAGGCACATAGCTACATTTCGGACTCCTTACCTCTTCCGGTTCCCAAATTTGGTCCATTTGATGTTACTCCCTTGGATTGAGACCGTTTCATTCATGTTTATCCTCATAGTCGTATAGAACCTATTAATCCATGTTTGGGTAAGTATGGGTCTGTCTAGTTCATCATATACACTACAACTAAGTTCCCACAATAAGGAGGCACATATACATTTCGGACTCCTTACCTCTTCCGGTTCCCAAATTTGGTCCATTTGATGTTACTCCCTTGGATTGAGACCGTTTCATTCATGTTTCTCCTCATAGTCATGTATAGAACCTATTAATCCATGTTTGGGTAAGTATGGGTCGTCTAGTTCATCATATACACTACAAGTAAGTTCCCACAATGTGGAGGCACAGAGCTACATTTCGGACTCCTTACCTCTTCCGGTTCCCAAATTTGGTCCATTTGATGTTACCCTTGGATTGAGACCGTTTCATTCATGTTTATCCTCATAGTCATGTATAGAACCTATTAATCCATGTTTGGGTAAGTATGGGTCTGTCTAGTTCATCATATACACTACAAGTAAGTTCCCACAATGTGGAGGCACAGAGCTACATTTCGGACTCCTTACCTCTTCCGGTTCCCAAATTTGTCCATTTGATGTTACTGCCTTGGATTGAGACCGTTTCATTCATGTTTATCCTCATAGTTGATGATAGGATTTTAGTGTGATGTGATATGAAATGATGTAAATGATATGAATGATGTGAGGTGGAATGCAAACAGTGGTGAATAAGAATGAGATGGAATGGTGTAATCACAATCAATCAATTCCTTTTATCCATCATAGTGGATGTAGTATAAGAGGTTATCAATCCATAAGGGTGAGATGTTGCTCGATGAGAATATGCAAACACAAGAAAGTCAAGTCAAATGATTAAAAGGAGGGATGTAACAACTAAACAACCTAATATGAAATGAAATGCAAGCAAAAGCAGTAAACAAAAGCAGCTCGACCAAGAGATCGATTAGAAACAGAGTGACTGAGCTCGATCGAGTTGGGGGTCGAGTTGATGTAAAAACAGAGGCAATGCAATGTAAAGCGGTAAAGGTGCAAATTTTAAGATCCTAATGCGAAGATTAGGGTTAAAGATAGGGTTTCAGCTAAAGGGAGGCTATACTTAATCAGTCTTGCTCTTAAACAACTTGTACTCAAGCTATCTCTTGGTATTGAGCTTCTCTAGCCTAGCTAACCCTTTCCCAAGGTGAAAGCTATCATCCAAGGCATGATCTTAGAAACAGGGGGTCAGCCAGTGAGAATCAAGCCTTGGAGGCAGTAGGATCATTGCTCAAACTAACTCATCCAACACCTATGAACTCCATTTGGAGAGCAAGGTTTATTGGAGCTCTTAGTGGACTTTTTCAAGTTATTTCCCAACATTCCCATGAGGAAAATCGCCTAGACTCGTACACACCATGGTCAGTGGTTGTGCAGCCTTAAGTTTTGTCCAAAAGAGAGAGATTCTAGGTTAAGAACATAAAGTAAGAGAGATTAAGCATAAACAACCTCTAACATATCCCATCTTAAGCCCTAAAGGGAACTACTCACTAATCATGGTGAAATAAACAACCAAATGCAATGAATGAGACATCAAAAGATAGAAGAGATGAAGATAAACAACTTTTATTGAAATAGCAAAATGCAAATACACAATAACAAAGCCTAGATCTAGGGTTCTATGAGCATGAGCTCAAGAACACAAAGAGAGGCTAAAAAGTCAAAAGGGAAATGAAAATACAAGATTAAATAAAAGTTGAGCAAAAGCTGTCTTTAATTCGTGGCTCAATGCCCTTAAATAAGAAGGAGATTAGGTTTAGGGAAAAAGGGGGAGTCAAAGGGAAGCAACATTTTTCGGGTTTGACTTTGACTCGCAGCTCGATCGAGTTGGAAATTGGCCGGTCGAGCTGGTGGGTTGAGTCCAATCAAAATCATCGTATCTTCTGAACCACTGGTCCGAATGACATTAAACCACCTCCAGAAGGAAGCTAACTCAATTATCCACAACTTCCAAGAAGACGTCAGAGGCTGAGTCGGAGTGTAAACCCTTCATTTGATACGATACTTCGGACGCATCTCACTAACTCGATCGAGTGCAGTCCGTACATGGGGCAGACAGTCTTTTCCTTCCTCAACCAGTCTCCAGTGATAGGCAATGTTCCAATTAGCTCCAAATGACCTGATTAAGACATAAAACGTGCATATGTATGCAAATGCAAGCCTAAAACTACTATGTATGCAAAAGAAGAGAAAAGGAACAAGATATGATGCTAATGGATGCTAAAACTATGCAAAAGATGCATAAAAGAAGTACTAAAACTATGTAAAATGCAAGTACGTCAACAGTCACTTATAGAACCTATTAATTCATGTTTGGGTAAGTATGGGTCTGTCTAGTTCGTCATATACACTACAAGTATATTCCCACAATGCGGAGGCACATAGCTACATTTCGGACTCCTTACCTCTTCCGGTTCTCAAATTAGGTCCATTTGATGTTACTCCCTTGGATTGAGACCGTTTCAGTCATGTTTATCCTCATAGTCATGTATAGAACCTATTAATCAATGTTTGGGTAAGTATGGGTCCGTCTAGTTCACCATATACACTACAACTAAGTTCCCATACACTACAAAAAAAGGCTACATTCATAGCACATCGTAATAGCACGGTTCGTTAAACTGCTATTGAAGATGACTTTGTAATTTCGGATATCATATTATAGCATTGCATGATTGCTATGATATAGTTTTCATAAGCGGGAAGCTAATTACTCTTATTCCGCCCACACTTAGTAAAATTAAGACACTTAAGCGCCAAAAACCTCTGATTTACTCCCTCTCTCATTGACTAATCGAAAAACCCTCAGGAAAAAAAACAATCTCCGGCAGCAAAAAAAACTCTCATAAAAAACCCAGTCGCTTGATTCCGTTTTCAATCGCCGTCGCCGGCGACCGATAGTCGGATCTGTAGATCTACAGCAAATTTCCGACTTCTTCTTCCTCGACATCCATCTCTAATCGAAGGCATGCAAATCTAACTCTGTTTTAGTTTTTCGTTACTCTATCCGATTTCAATCCGATTTGTGCGTGATTATAGTACATTGTAGTTCTTCGATTTTAGGGTTTATGTAGCTAATTTGATTCAGTTGTAGTTGTTAAGTACTAGTCTTTTTGCCAACCAATGTTATTTGCCAATGTACATTAGTTTTCTTATTACGGTTTGTGGGATTAGACTAAATCGTAGTTGGACCAACTTTTGTTTACCAATGTTCAGATTTACCTGATAACATATGTTCTTTACAAGTAGATGTGAACTGTGACATACATTCAACGGAATTCAGTAATGCGTATGATACAAATATGTTTAGGCAGTTTTGATTTCTTGAATGCATTTGTTCTCTCATGTAAATCTCTATCTCCTATTGCTAGTTTGTTTGTTTTGCCTATATCAATGACTCCCAGTGGTTCTCGTTCATTGGTAACATTATGCTCCATCTGTTATTGTTTTGCAAGTGTTTCTGACTGCAATGTTGGGGAACTGAAGCTTATCTTTTGCTGTTATCACAGAACAGGTCAGTCACTCTTTTTCTGTTTATGTCTTCCACCTGTCATTTAATTGTGATTGCTGTTAGTAACTCCATTTAGTTTTCTGATTCTTAATATAGTCGATTTGGATTTTCAGAATTGTGATAGACATAATATAATGATATTCCCTAATATAATGTGTTTTTGTGTTGCGTTAAACTGATGGATTGGCTCTGATCTGGTGCTTATGCTATGAAAGGTTTTTAGTAACGTAGAACTTAGAATGGTGGACAAGTCATGGGTTCATCTTTGCAGGTATACAATTAAATTGGATAGGTTAGGTTTCAGGTGGGTCTAGAGTCTTTACTTTTGTTTTTTTTGTTCTTTTCATTTCTGTGACGAAGAGCTGGTCCTGCTTATGAGAAAGGGGCTTCAGAGTTTGTTAGAGATGTGGCTGTGGCTCTCGGAGACGCAAATATGATTGTTTGTCCTTGCATTGACTGTCGTAACATAGATTGTCATGTGTGCAATGTTGTCGTTGACCATCTTGTCACAAGGGGAATGGAGGAGGCGTACAAGAGTAGGTCTGATTGGTATCATCATGGGGAATTGAATTCAGGTCTACAAGGTGAAACAAAATCAAGTCAGCGGAATGAAGAGATTTTTGGGTTATATAAAGCTGCTGAATTAGGAGATGTAGAGTTTGCTATTAATGATTATTTTGGTGAGATTGCCGAGGGAGAAGACAAGAAAGAAGATGAGTTCCTTGCCAAGATCGCCGATGCTGAAACACCATTGTACCCATCTTGTGTCAATCATAGCAAGCTTTCTGCGATTGTATCCTTGTTCAGACTGAAGACACATAACGGATGGTCTGACAAGATTTTTAGTAATCTTCTTGAGACTTTGCCAGGGATGTTACCAGCGGATAATGTCTTAAACACATCACTGTATGAGGTGAAGAAATTTCTGAAATCATTTGATTTGGGTTACGAGAATATTCATGCCTGTGTCAACGACTGCTGTTTGTTCAGAAAGAAGTACAAGAAACTTGAGAGTTGTCCTAAATGTAAGATTTCACGATGGAAGACAAACATTCACACTGGTGAAGTGAAGCAAGGTGTGCCACAGAAAGTGTTACGCTACTTCCCAATAATCCCAAGACTGAAGAGAATGTTTAGATCGGAGGATATGGCTAAAGATTTACGATGGCATTTTACTAACAAGAGCACCGATGGCAAACTCAGACATCCCGTGGATTCAGTTACTTGGGATCAGATGAACGACATATACCCTTCATTTGCAGCAGAAGAAAGGAACGTGAGGCTTGGACTCTCCACAGCCTATCGAAGCCACAATTGCAGAATTTATACCCTTAACATTCCTATTTGTTTTAATATGTAAATAAATTGCAAATATGGTCCAGATGGTTTTAATCCGTTCAACATGAAGAACAACAAGTATAGTTGCAGGCCTGTTTTGCTGGTAAACTACAACTTGCCACCTGATTTATGCATGAAGAAGGAGAACATAATGCTTACATTGGTGATTCCTGGTCCACATCAGCCTGGAAATAGCATTGACGTCTACTTAGAGCCGCTCATAGAAGATTTAGAACATCTGTGGAATCACGGAAAGCTAACATATGACGCATACAGTAAGTCTACTTTCACTCTCAAGGCGATGATGCTTTGGACGATAAGTGAGTTCCCAGCTTATGGAAATCTTGCAGGCTGCAAAGTGAAAGGTAAAATGGGCTGCCCTTTGTGTGGGAAAAATACGGACTGTATGTGGTTGAAGTTCAGTCGGAAACATGTATACATGTCTCATAGAAAGGGACTGCCACCAACACATAGCTTTCGGGGAAAGAAGTCTTGGTTTGATGAGAAAGTGGAATATGGCAGAAAGGGAAGAATTTTGAGCGGTCGTGAAATATCAAGGAATCTCAGAAATTTCAAGAACGATTTTGGAAACTTGAAACGATCCGCTAGAAAGAGGAAAAAGCCTGTGTGTACATCTGTAGTCGCTGAAGTTGACGTTCTATCAAGTGAATCAGAGGAAGATGAAGAGGAAGAATTAGAAGTAGATGCAGAGGAGTTACTGCGGTGGAAGAAAAACTCAATCTTTTTCAAGTTATCTTATTGGAAGGTACGTTTATATACATATGTGAATAATTTTTGTTTTCAGTGTACTATCAATAAACGTGTCTTAACTCTAGTTTCTTTATTGTTGTCTTTGTTAGGAACTCCCTGTGAGACATAACTTGGACGTGATGCATGTAGAGAGGAATGTGGTTGCAAGTATAGTGGCTACATTGTTGTATTGTGGAAAGTCAAAGCATGGTCTTCAAGCTCGTAAAGATCTAGAGGAGCTTGGTATTAGGAAGGATCTACATCCAACCATCCAAGGAAAAAGAACGTATCTACCAGCTGCACCTTGGTCCCTTTCCAAGACGGAGAAGAAGTTTTTTTGCAGACGACTGTTTGACTTCAAAGGCCCTGATGGATATTGCTCAAACATATCAAGAGGTGTGTCATTGGATGACTGTAAGATCACGGGCCTGAAATCGCATGACTATCACGTCCTAATGCAACAACTTCTTCCCATTGCACTTAGAGGATTGCTACCTAAAGGTCCTAGACTAGCAATAGTACGCTTATGCATGTTTTTCAACCATTTGTGTCAGCGAATCATAGATAGAGAACAACTTCTGGTAATGGAAGCTGAGATTGTTGAGACTCTTTGCATGTTCGAGAGATTTTTTCCTCCAAGCTTTTTCGACATAATGGTGCATCTGACGGTACATCTAGGAAGGGAAGCCCGACTTGGTGGTCCAGTTTATTTCAGGTGGATGTACCCATTTCAAAGGTATGATTTTCATTACATGTGACTCTTTTAGTTGTTATTCGTACTATTGACACTCAATTACCTATGCACTTTCAGGTATATGAAAGTCCTGAAGGACTTTGTGAGAAATTCTGCTAGACCAGAGGGATGCATCGCAGAGTCATATCTTGCAAAAGAATGCATCCAGTTTTGCAGTGACTTCCTCAGGAATACAACAAGTGTTCAAGATAAACTTGATAGGAACATCGAGTATGAAAATGTTTCCATTTTGGAGGGTCGTCCAATCTCTGCAGGCTCTCCAGTAACTCTGACTGAGATGAAAAAGAACATAGCCCATCTCCAGTAACGTTGAACCTTATGTAGAGTAAGTTCACATTTAAATTGATTTCTGAGGAGCTCTTAATGTTTCATCATCTCACTGATTCATTTTATGTGTTTATTCTTGTGAAAGTGAGCACCTATAGCATCTTCAGGATTCAAACGTAAGATGTAGACGGGACGCATCAATACTCTGGAATATGCATACACAGAATTTTGCATCTTGGCTAAAAGAAGAGGTTAGTTACATATACTTTGATTTCTTATTTTCAGTGATATAATGCTATGTATAGGGCTAATTGTATTTACACTTTTGTCAGATAACTCTTGATTCTACACGCCATGGTGAAACACTTAAATGGTTGGCTTATGGGCCTCGTTGCTCTGCGAGATCATACACAGGATATATAGTGAATGGGCAATGGTTTCACACAAATTCAGTTGATAGAAAATGTCAGAATAGTGGGGTTTTTTATGAGGCTACATCCGTCTGTAGGTCTAGTGCGAAAGACACATCACAAGTGGACGATTGGGTCTCTTACTATGGCAGAGTTTCAGAAATTATTTTGTTGGATTATAATGTGTTCTACGTGGCTCTATTTCGGTGCCAGTGGGCAGTACTGGGTAATGGAGTTAAGATAGACGATGGTTTCACACTTGTCAATCTGCATCACAGTCAGACCTCTTTCTTGAGAGATCCATACATATTAGCCTCACAAGCGAAGCAGGTTTTTTACTCTAGGGAAGATGAGCTATCAAATTGGTATGTGGTAATGAGAGGTCCTTCAAGAAGATACAGCAAAGAAGAAGTCCAAGAAGGAAATGCGGACATTGGGCAATTGCCATCAACTGTTGTCATGGATGAATCTGAGATTTCACGATGTGATTGTGAAGGCATATATGTTTGAAATGTAGCTTCTTGATCATTATTAGTTGTTGATGNTCATGCCTGTGTCAACGACTGCTGTTTGTTCAGAAAGAAGTACAAGAAACTTGAGAGTTGTCCTAAATGTAAGATTTCACGATGGAAGACAAACATTCACACTGGTGAAGTGAAGCAAGGTGTGCCACAGAAAGTGTTACGCTACTTCCCAATAATCCCAAGACTGAAGAGAATGTTTAGATCGGAGGATATGGCTAAAGATTTACGATGGCATTTTACTAACAAGAGCACCGATGGCAAACTCAGACATCCCGTGGATTCAGTTACTTGGGATCAGATGAACGACATATACCCTTCATTTGCAGCAGAAGAAAGGAACGTGAGGCTTGGACTCTCCACAGCCTATCGAAGCCACAATTGCAGAATTTATACCCTTAACATTCCTATTTGTTTTAATATGTAAATAAATTGCAAATATGGTCCAGATGGTTTTAATCCGTTCAACATGAAGAACAACAAGTATAGTTGCAGGCCTGTTTTGCTGGTAAACTACAACTTGCCACCTGATTTATGCATGAAGAAGGAGAACATAATGCTTACATTGGTGATTCCTGGTCCACATCAGCCTGGAAATAGCATTGACGTCTACTTAGAGCCGCTCATAGAAGATTTAGAACATCTGTGGAATCACGGAAAGCTAACATATGACGCATACAGTAAGTCTACTTTCACTCTCAAGGCGATGATGCTTTGGACGATAAGTGAGTTCCCAGCTTATGGAAATCTTGCAGGCTGCAAAGTGAAAGGTAAAATGGGCTGCCCTTTGTGTGGGAAAAATACGGACTGTATGTGGTTGAAGTTCAGTCGGAAACATGTATACATGTCTCATAGAAAGGGACTGCCACCAACACATAGCTTTCGGGGAAAGAAGTCTTGGTTTGATGAGAAAGTGGAATATGGCAGAAAGGGAAGAATTTTGAGCGGTCGTGAAATATCAAGGAATCTCAGAAATTTCAAGAACGATTTTGGAAACTTGAAACGATCCGCTAGAAAGAGGAAAAAGCCTGTGTGTACATCTGTAGTCGCTGAAGTTGACGTTCTATCAAGTGAATCAGAGGAAGATGAAGAGGAAGAATTAGAAGTAGATGCAGAGGAGTTACTGCGGTGGAAGAAAAACTCAATCTTTTTCAAGTTATCTTATTGGAAGGTACGTTTATATACATATGTGAATAATTTTTGTTTTCAGTGTACTATCAATAAACGTGTCTTAACTCTAGTTTCTTTATTGTTGTCTTTGTTAGGAACTCCCTGTGAGACATAACTTGGACGTGATGCATGTAGAGAGGAATGTGGTTGCAAGTATAGTGGCTACATTGTTGTATTGTGGAAAGTCAAAGCATGGTCTTCAAGCTCGTAAAGATCTAGAGGAGCTTGGTATTAGGAAGGATCTACATCCAACCATCCAAGGAAAAAGAACGTATCTACCAGCTGCACCTTGGTCCCTTTCCAAGACGGAGAAGAAGTTTTTTTGCAGACGACTGTTTGACTTCAAAGGCCCTGATGGATATTGCTCAAACATATCAAGAGGTGTGTCATTGGATGACTGTAAGATCACGGGCCTGAAATCGCATGACTATCACGTCCTAATGCAACAACTTCTTCCCATTGCACTTAGAGGATTGCTACCTAAAGGTCCTAGACTAGCAATAGTACGCTTATGCATGTTTTTCAACCATTTGTGTCAGCGAATCATAGATAGAGAACAACTTCTGGTAATGGAAGCTGAGATTGTTGAGACTCTTTGCATGTTCGAGAGATTTTTTCCTCCAAGCTTTTTCGACATAATGGTGCATCTGACGGTACATCTAGGAAGGGAAGCCCGACTTGGTGGTCCAGTTTATTTCAGGTGGATGTACCCATTTCAAAGGTATGATTTTCATTACATGTGACTCTTTTAGTTGTTATTCGTACTATTGACACTCAATTACCTATGCACTTTCAGGTATATGAAAGTCCTGAAGGACTTTGTGAGAAATTCTGCTAGACCAGAGGGATGCATCGCAGAGTCATATCTTGCAAAAGAATGCATCCAGTTTTGCAGTGACTTCCTCAGGAATACAACAAGTGTTCAAGATAAACTTGATAGGAACATCGAGTATGAAAATGTTTCCATTTTGGAGGGTCGTCCAATCTCTGCAGGCTCTCCAGTAACTCTGACTGAGATGAAAAAGAACATAGCCCATCTCCAGTAACGTTGAACCTTATGTAGAGTAAGTTCACATTTAAATTGATTTCTGAGGAGCTCTTAATGTTTCATCATCTCACTGATTCATTTTATGTGTTTATTCTTGTGAAAGTGAGCACCTATAGCATCTTCAGGATTCAAACGTAAGATGTAGACGGGACGCATCAATACTCTGGAATATGCATACACAGAATTTTGCATCTTGGCTAAAAGAAGAGGTTAGTTACATATACTTTGATTTCTTATTTTCAGTGATATAATGCTATGTATAGGGCTAATTGTATTTACACTTTTGTCAGATAACTCTTGATTCTACACGCCATGGTGAAACACTTAAATGGTTGGCTTATGGGCCTCGTTGCTCTGCGAGATCATACACAGGATATATAGTGAATGGGCAATGGTTTCACACAAATTCAGTTGATAGAAAATGTCAGAATAGTGGGGTTTTTTATGAGGCTACATCCGTCTGTAGGTCTAGTGCGAAAGACACATCACAAGTGGACGATTGGGTCTCTTACTATGGCAGAGTTTCAGAAATTATTTTGTTGGATTATAATGTGTTCTACGTGGCTCTATTTCGGTGCCAGTGGGCAGTACTGGGTAATGGAGTTAAGATAGACGATGGTTTCACACTTGTCAATCTGCATCACAGTCAGACCTCTTTCTTGAGAGATCCATACATATTAGCCTCACAAGCGAAGCAGGTTTTTTACTCTAGGGAAGATGAGCTATCAAATTGGTATGTGGTAATGAGAGGTCCTTCAAGAAGATACAGCAAAGAAGAAGTCCAAGAAGGAAATGCGGACATTGGGCAATTGCCATCAACTGTTGTCATGGATGAATCTGAGATTTCACGATGTGATTGTGAAGGCATATATGTTTGAAATGTAGCTTCTTGATCATTATTAGTTGTTGATGCCTTTCATGTCTCTGTTGTGTGATTAGTATTTGTTGATGTCTTTCATGTCTCTGTTGTGTGATTATATGTCCTTGATGCCTTTCATTTTTGTTGGTGTTTTTCTTTAAAAGAATTTGATGGTGCTGTCTTACAAATTTTTTTATTATTTGTTTCAGGTAACTTGAAATGGCACGTACTAAGCGGGGACTGACAGCACATAAGAAAAAGCCCTCGGAATTAAGAGATGATGCACATGTGGAAGAACAGCCAGAGTTAGGAGATGATGCACATGTGGAAGATCAACAGAACAACGCAGAGTTGCAGTCGACAGAACAAGAATTTGATCGTGAAGATGAGGACGAACCTGAAGGTGAAGTGGAATTATCTGACCATGATGAGGCTGGAGCTGTACGTAGCCGTAAGAGACAGCGAGGTCCGACTAGGATGAAACACAGAGCCAAGGATCCGAACAACAAACTACAAGTAGATTTCACTTTCACGGGAGAACCTTATGGTTCTGGTTCAGTGAAGTTGTCTTCCTACTTGAGTCCATTGGTCCGGGAACACGTTCCTCTGACACTCACTATTTGGACAAAACTTAGTGAAGCTCTGAAGACACTTCTCTGGAAATCTGTTCAGGTAACATTTCCTCTCGATTAATTTAATTAATCATTTTACTCATATTTTAGCTTGTAATGTTCGCTTAGTGCATTCAATCAGGCAAGGTTTGAACTAGACGAAGATTACCAACGGAAAACGGTGCGGAAGCAGTTGGGATATTTGTGGAGGTCATCGAAATCCTACCTTGTTACCCAAATTCTTGAAGCGACGAATAATCAGCAGAGGATGAATCTGCGACCGAAGAATGTTTCTCCAATTGATTAGCGCAAGTTTGTGAAGCTCAAAACCAGTCAAGAATTCAAGGTATATCTAAGTAACGCTTGTTTCATATACAGTTCGGATCACAATAACCATTCCTTTATTAGGCCCTCAGTGATAGCTACAAGGAAAGAAGGCGTAAACAGATTCTTCACACTTGTAGTCGTAAAGGAATGGTTAGACTTACAGAAGAAATGGTAAGTATATTCCATATTATGTTGTATTTTTAGTTCAGTCAGTTTTAAAATAATAATTTGATTTTCTTTTTTTCCAAATAAATCTGCAAGTGAAAACCCCTCTGAGGTGACTCGCCTGAAGGTGTGGGTGAAGTCTCGTACGAGGAAAGATGGTACACCGGTGAATACGAATGCTGCTGAGAAGATGGTGAGAACCTAAATTTTTGTTACTAATATGTTTGCTTTCTCATATGTTACCATTTGAAATCAATACTTTGTCATGCACAGAAAAAGGCATCTGAGGTAGTCCTTAGCGCTACTCCAAACACTGATACAAATGAAGGTGAAGATACACTTACCCAACTGTTAGGACCTGATAATTCGGGCAGAATGAGGGTCATGGACAGGAACATGACTAAGACGAAATTGGCTTGTTTCGAAGTGAAACACAAGTGTATGACTGAAATGCAAGAGAAACAAGTACATCTCCAGCAGAAGGTGAATGAGTTGCAAGCTGAAATTGCAAACCTTAAAAATCAGGTTAGTAACTGTTCTATTAATACGTCTAATGATGACAATTTCTGAGAGTAATTTCTCACTAGGTTACTTTTCTTCATAGCGACAAGAACCAGAAGTTGGTGAAAATTCTGCTGCAAAAGTAAGCTGTGATTTGTAAGTTTTCATTCGTATACAGCGAAGAGAACCTGACATATATTTTCTTATTTACTCTTTCAGAGTGTCAACAAAAGATCAGAACCCAAGTGTGTTTTGGTTGACTGGGCTGGTACTGACGCAAACGTTGCCGAGGGAAGAATTATTTCTTCTAAACCTAATGACTTGGTGAATGGCACTCGCTTAGGCCCCACAGATGTGAAAGTAGTTGTTGATTCTGCAACTGTACCAGATGCATTCCTTTGGAGACCTGCAACTAACATGTTTACAATGGTGGAAGCTGTTGGACAAATGATTGCATGGCCTGCTTCTAAATGTGTTCATCTAAAACCGGCGAAACAAGTTGTAGACATCATACCCCTGGTAGTAGTTCAGTCTCTTAATATTTAACTTAGTCACAATATATATAGATTTATGATGATGAAATAAGTGAGAATGACTGTTTGAATTTCTCATGTCGTATCTTGCCAAGGACAAAGAGAGACATCAGTAAACAAATGCAAACTATTTGATTTGTCTTCAAATGATGTTGTTGTTGCTGAAGGACGCTGGCAGACAGACGAACCGAAAACTTTGGTTAATGGTCTACCTCTTGGACCAAAAGCAGTGAAAGTATTCATTGATCAAGTGCATCAGCCGGAGACATTTATATGGAGGTCTACGATGGAAACGACATACATTGAGGACTGTCTAATGTCTTTTGTAGCATGGCCTGCCACCAAAATTGTCTTAGAAAACTCAAGAGATGGAACTGGCTATAAATCTCCTTTTCAAAACTCTGTTTCAACTGACCAAACCGCAGGAGGGAAATCAGTGGGCACTGCTTCTGGTTCTATGGAGATGTCATTTAAATCGGATGCGACAGGTTCAAAGTCAGCAGCCAAAGTTTCAAATTCGGCTAATGATAAGTCTCCAGAAACATATCCGGTAAATGCCTTTTCGATGTGTTCATATATTGCTTATGTTTACTATTTTCACTGTGTATTATGTGGTTGATATTGAAAACACGGAAGCTTAAACAGGGAGTAGAGGTTATCAAGGAAAATCAGAAGTGCAAGTTGATGGATATTAGTGGAAGAAAGCTGGTTGTTGCTGAAGGTCGTGTGCATTCGACCGACCCAGAACAAAAGGTACATTTTGTTAGATTGGGGTTTGGTGCAGCAAGAGTTTGGGTAGACATAGTCAAAGTTGATGATGCAGCAGTGTGGAAGCCATCAGATGAAATCGAGACTGTGAAAGATGCACACGGTTCATCAATTGCATGGCCCATGGATAAATTGGTCATCTATTGAGAAGGAGAAACAAAAGGTATGTTAAGTAATTACTGCATTGTTTCTGCGTTTGATTTGAAATGAGCAAGGCTTTATGGTAAACTGATGAAAGACATAACCGTTTATTGCAGGGGATGAAGCAAGTTTGGTCCAGATTAGCTAGTGTTAACTTGTTTAAGACTAGACTAATCTAAAAATTTACTTGTCTTATGTTATCTTTGTCTGAATGGAATCTTCACATTTGGACTTATATTATCTTGTTTGAATGAATCTTCCATTTGATGACTTGTGTTATGTATTTGGATTCACATTTCTGTTATGAATGGTGGATTTGTATTATGCAATACATTTTATTGATGGAATACATTTTATTATGCAAGAGTTTTTATAGCTTTTAGAAAATACATATAACAGCAAAAACAAAAAGAGCAAAACTTATTTCATAGCATGAAAAAAAAAGCCACGAATTAGTATATTATAGCAGATCTCTAAATTGAACAGAGTAATGCTGAAGAGCTATAGTATATGCCATTGTTTTATAGCAAGGAATATGATTGCTATTGTATGAGACTCTACCATAGCAACTAATATACTTGCTATTGTATAAGGGTCTACCACAGCACGAAATCAGAGTTGTCATCCAACGGTATGCAGCTTTCAAATAATGCTATGATATCTGAATCTATCATAGCTTTCTAAAAAAATGCTATCGTATGGGTACCACCTAACATAGCTGCCGATGTCATAGCACTTGAGAAAACGCTATCTAATACATATGATAGCAAATTTTTCGTGCTAACAATGTATATATTTCTTGTAGTGCATAATGTGGAGGCACAGAGCTACATTTTGGACTCCTTACCTCTACATGTTCCCAAATTTGATCCATTTGATGTGACTCCCTTGGATTGAGACCGTTTCATTCATGTTTCTCCTCATAGTCATGTATAGAACCTATTAATCCATGTTTGGGTAAGTATGGGTCCGTCTAGTTCATCATATACACTAAAACTAAGTTCCCACAATGCGGACGCACATAGCTACATTTCGGACTCCTTACCTCTTCCCGTTCCCAAATTTGGTCCATTTGATGTTACCCTTTTGGATTGAGACCGTTTCTTTCATGTTTCTCCTCATAGTCATGTATAGAACCTATTAATCCATGTTTGGGTAAGTATGGGTATGTCTAGCTCATCATATACACTACAACTAACAATTCAAATTGAGAAAATAGTGTCCTTATCCTCAGCTGTGTTAGTATATGCTATTTTGCTCCATATAAGTGAAGCTCCATGACAAAATTTTACAAGCTCCTTGCCTTTATTGTCTAATCTTTATGTTCTCATCTTTGTCACTCACAATTTATGTAGATGGAATCTGTTCAATCTGAGAAAGGAAATTCGAGATTTGATGGAGAAGAAATGGAGACAGATTGTGGTGATGAAACCAGAGCAGCTCCAACTCCAACAGCCGACTCTGTCGAATCTAAGGTATCTGGTAGAAAAAAATCAGTAGCGTGGGATAACTTTAGGAAGATCAATGTGTATAGAGCGGAGTGTATACACTGTATAATCAGGAAGTCACTTATATATCAGTGAAAAGTATGAACACTAGTACTATGTTGAATCATATGGCTAGGTGTAAAATGTTGCATCTAGAAGCTGATGTTGAGGTTGTTGGTAGTAAGAGATTTAGGCAAGCTACTTTGATGCATAAAGAGAAAAAGAATCAGAATAAGGAAGTTGTGCCATCGTACCTGCAGTATAATGAATAAGATTGCAAAAATGGTTTAATCATAATGATTATAAAGGATGAGATGCCTTTTAGGGTTGTGAAAAGAGAAGGATTTCGAGATTTCATCTACATTCTGCAGTCTCGCTTTAAAATTCCTTCAAGAAGAACAGTCACTAGAGATGTCTTGAGTATGTTTTTTGAAGATAAGGAAAAAAAGCTCAAGATGGTATTTGAGAAACATAGAGGGAGTGTTTGTCTCACAACAGATACTTGGACTTTCAATTCAGAACATCAACTATATGTGCTTAACAGCACATTACGTTGATGATAACTGGAATCTGAAGAAGAAGATTATAAATTTCTTCCAGATTTTTAGTCACAAAGGCGAGCTAATTGGAAAAATGGTTGAGAGGTGCTTGTTGTCTTGGGGAATCACCAACGTTTTCACAATTACAGTAGATAATGCGAGTGCAAATGATGTAGGAATCAGATTCTTAAAGAGAAGACTAAAGACATGGTGTACTAGTCTTATTGATGGTGAACATCTTCACATGAGATGTGGTGCACGTATTCTGAATCTCGTTGTCAGAGATGGATTGGATGACAATAAAGCCACCATTAGCCGAATCAGATCTGATGTTCGATATGTTAAGTCCTCTCCAGCAAGATCAAACAAGTTTAAAGAATGTCTAAGACACTTGAAGATGGCGTCTACTGCTGGTGTAAGTCTCAATGTTGAGACAAGATGGAACTCAACATACTTGATGTTGGAGTCAGCTTTGATGTTGAAGAGGGGTTTTGATATGCTTGCCTTAGATGATGATAAATATGTTTCAGAACTTGGGAAGTTAGAAGGTGTCCCTACAGAAGCAGATTGGGAATACGCAAAGGCTTATACACCTATTCTCAAGTTTTTTTACGATGCCACACTGAAAGTTTCTGCAACTCGTTTTGTGACTGAAAATTTGTATCTGAAAGAGATCTTTGGAGTTGGTTTAATGATTAGAAAGATGGGGCTCAACAAAACTGACATTAATCAAAAAGTCATAGCTTCTAGAATGAAGGCTAAAATTTGATAAATATTGGGGAGGTATGGAGAGCATGAACGTGATGATCTTTCTTGCTTGTGTTATTGATCCAAGGTACAAGCTGAAGCATGTGAGTTTCATTATCCGTGAGAGCTACGGTGGTGGTGAAAATAGCATAGCTGGCGAGTTGTTTGCTAGAGTGAAATCGGTTTTGGAGCAGATGTTTAGCATTATGAAGCTAAGGCTTCTTATTCTCCAATGCATAACCAAGCTAAAGGAGTAAACCCAGCTTCAGAAACAGTTGAACAAGTCGAGGATGCTTAGGACCTTGATTCTCTCATCGACATACATGAAGAAAGTGAAGAAAATTATAATGATCAGTCAGAACTAGAGAGCTATTTGAGTGAGCCATGTGCTTCTAGATCAGATCCCAACTTTGATATATTACTTTGGTGGAAAAGGGCAGCTTCAAGGTTTAAGATTCTTTCTCTAATGACCAGAGATCTGTTGGCTATACCTGTCTCAACTATTGCTTCTGAGTCGGCTTTTAGTACAAGTGGCCGTGTTATTGATCCTTTTCGTAATTCTCTAACTCCAAGAACAGTTGAAGCTTTAATTTGCACCCAAGATTGGATTCGCAATGACTATGATCAGACTTCTTTGGCAGAACAACTTGAGAGTCTTGAAAGTCTATAAGATGGTATACACTTCTTATCTTTATCTTACAAGTTTTATTTATGAACTTACATGTTTTATTTTGTTTAACAGAGATTGTGGCTTCAAATACTTATGCAAATTTGGTTCAAGGAGTTAGCTTAACTTTGGAGAAAGAATAAAAGGTAAGAATACTTTCTGTTTTTTATAGGTTGCTTGCTTCGAATGATTATCAGATAAGAAGATAATGTAGCCAACCTTATCACTTTGTTTTAGATGAACAAAAGGAACTAAGAAGAAGTGAAGAACACAAAAAGCTTCACGAGAGGAAAGAAATGATGGATTACGGATGACTAAAACAAGGAAGTTCCATGTTTCAAATGTTTATGTTTTCTTTTGTTTTGTCCTGTTTTTCTATGCTAAAGACTTTAAGTATTTATGTTTCTTCGGATGTTTGAAAACTTGGATAAGTGGATTGTTAAGAAACTTGTATGCTTGGAAACTTGTATGTTTGGATTGTTGGCTTGTTTAATTTGTTCCGGGCAAGTTATTTTTACATAGTATTTGTAGGTCACAAGGCAACAAGGCAAGGCAGGATATTTGCGAGTCTTTAAATTTATGGCAGATACTTGTAAGAACAGGTACTCGTATTTCACAAGTCAGGTACAGGTAGGGGCAAGGCGGGTCGCAAATATAGCAAAAACTACAAGTACCTGCCCCGTGCCCAAGCCTACATGTGGCAGATACGCGGAAGAGGGTTCATCTCAATTTCGAGAGTTATAAAGGAAGCAAGACATCAGTTAAGAAAGGAGATCTGATTTTACATCTTAAAAATACCATTAATCTTTCAAATTCATTCTTTGTATTTTCCTTTGAGTTTATTTTCTTGAAACTGTTTCATCTGATAAATACGTCTGTTTATTAAATATTTGTTTACATTCAATTGACTTACAAGACAATCTAGCCATAAATTCCTTATAGGTTTTTTTGTGCAAAACATTTAGCTGTCGAGTGTGGTTTCTAACACCCACAAGGCCACAATTGGTTTATGTTAATCAAAAGGTAGTTTGTGTGTAGAAATATTCATTCATAGGTAAACATTAAATGTTTTTCTTAATATTTGTGAAGAAAACTAAAATATCTTATATTGTGAAATAGATGAAGTATTATGTTTAAAACACTTAATTATCAAATAAAATATGAAAACTGACTTTTACATAACCCGTATTTAAACTGAAAAATTCAAAACAATCAAAAAGTAACTCGTTTGTGAATCTTTTTAATACTTATTAGAAGTTTCAAAATAAAAATGGTCTCTAATATTTTTAATGGCTTTCAGTTTTGATTTGAATGTTACAAATGAAAATTTGTGGGAGTGAAGTTCTGTTTGATTTAAATGAAATTCCATTGGAACAAAAATGTTTTAAAAACGATGAAGTAGTACTTTCTTTCACTTAATTGTGAAAACAAATTATATTATGAAATAAAATTAAATATATAAGAGAATGTTTTTTAAAATACACATTTTGTAGTGTACCTATCTTCAAAATTATAGTTTGAAGATGTTAATTTTGAAAACTATAATTATAATATTAATATATATGTTCGGTTTACTAATCCTAGATATTTACAGTTTTTATTTTAGAATTTAGGATTTATAGATTTTTTTTTCTTAAAATATAGTTTTGAATATGGACATCCTACAAAAATATAGTTTTGAAATTTCCATACATTCTGAAATTGGGAGGGTACTATCATGAGGAAATGATCTATTTTCGAAATCATATCAAATATTGTTTCTCTTTGCCAACTTGCTTATGTATTTTTTGTGAATGTCCGTATCACAAATGTGAATGACATCACACTTTTTCTTGGGTTTTGTGCAAAAAAACCATCAAACTAAATTAAATTTGCAAAATAAACCCTCACCTTTTTTCTGTGCAGGTCAATCCCCCCAACTCGTAAGTCACCCGCTAAACAGCCCCTACGTGTATCGTCGACGTGTTTCTTTTTTAGCCTTATAAAAAACTGTAAAACACTGCGTTTTGGCATTAAAACAGGACGCAGTTTTGCTTCTCCATGCCGTTTTCGGACAAAACTAAAACACGTTGTCGGGATTTGATTTGGGGAAAACAGAAAATCGATTTGGGGAAAATTCAAATTAGGGTTCTTGGCGATTGGCTATTGACTTTTGGTGTGGACTTGTAGAAGCTGAAATCGATTGCTGTATCGTTTTCTTTCTTCCTGTGGTCTGAATTACTTGGAGGATGCTGATGGGTCCAACGACGTGACCCTAAGATCGTGGATTGCCGAAATCCATAAATCTTTCGGAGATAAGGTTTTGGAGAAATGGGGTTGTGATCTCCCGTTTCTATTCAAGGTACATACATCTATACATTGCCACATTGTTGATTTTTTCGACAAAATCTCTGAACTTTACCATTTGCAGAAACAAATTTTCCTCATTTCTTATGTTGTGAGTTGCAGAAATGTAATCTTGATATTGTAAAATTTGATAGGTGTTGTCGATGGCAAGGCCCTTGTCGATCTAAGCACATCCAAATAAGAAATTGGCAAAGAAAATGCACAAAGCTCATCCAACTCTTTATAAAGACAGACAATCACAAACCAAGGATGGCTTTGGCCTCTACCCAATTTGAGGCCTTGTGTGGGTTTATACCTCTTCAGGTATCAATTTCTCTGTCATCTCTATCTTTATCGTCCTCAATTTTTTTTTTAAACGTTAGAGATGAACTTTGCAATGTCTCACTTAATTTCTCAAATGGACAAGTATGGCACATGTTGTTTTGTCTGTTTCCGTGATGTAAATCGTTTGCATGAGTGATGGTTAAAGAATGTATTGTCTATTTTTCTTTTGCTTAACCTTTGAGACAAGTTTTAGATAATGTGTTGAGGTCTTTCCCAATGTTCGAGTTTGGATTCGCTGAACAAATCTATCTGTTTATTTCCCAAAACTCAAGTATTGTTAGCTTACTTTCCAGAATTGTTTCTTGGACTAATGTTGCAGGAGCTTAAGAGTGTCATTGGGGATATTCCCGAGATTGAAGAACTTGTTGGGAGTGAAGAAGCAAACCAAGTCTTCTGCATCAGTGAACATAATGAGGAGAAAGTGAAGTCTGCTGTGCGAACAATCTTCACCGTGCTAATGTCTGCAGGTCCTGATACAACAAAGGCAATTGTATTCAAACTAAAACGCCGTCTGCATATGGAGAGTCACGTCAGCCATGGAACTTCCATGTTACTGTCTACTTTGCTCTTCATTTGCTCTTCTTATCACGTTCTATTTATGCCTGAAGATTCACTTAAAGTCTCCATCTTACTTGAAGCTGGACAAGGCAGGAGTGAACAATAGGTTTTTGTATTCTCTATAGTTGAACTACACACAAGCTTTTTCTTGGTTAAATTAAACTTTGTCAACAAAAGTTATATTTAAACAATGTGAAATTTTTTGAGAGAAAGCTTGAAGCATAACAGATGAGTTTGTTAAATAGAACTTTGAAGAAGACTTCAATTGATAAAACAAGAAAATCTTTTCGAAAAAGTTATACTCGCACACAGCTCCCTATCCGACAAAAAAAAAGAACCAAACAAATCATCTCTCAAGCTTCGACTGGGTACTCGAAAACTACATCTCTTCCAGTAAGTTTCCTGTACACACAAACCATCGACTCAAGCTTGTACTCGGTGTTGTTCTTCTCCTTAACACGTCCAAATAGACCTGCCATAGTTCAGGAGATGCATTATGTTAGCGAGCAGCTTATAACATTTAAAGAGGATCAATATATGTATTTAGCTTCACTACCTTCATGATCTTGGTTCCATCAAGGCATCAACATGGTATCTGGTTCGTTTTCCTACAATTTCAGCAGGGTAAGCAACATCCTCGAGCATTGATTCATGGACAGAAGTGAGAGTTCTGTTGTGTGGTCTCTGAATAGTTGAGCCTTTCTTTGGGGGACGCACAATTCTTCTGGTGGCGACAAACATAACATCTTTGCCACTGAACTTCTTCTCAAGCTCTCTGACAAGACGAGAATGAATCTTGCGGAAAGCTTTCCTCAATCTAATTGGAACGTAGATCACAACAGCCTTACGGTTGCCAGAAATATCCAAGTGACTGCACAGAAAAAAAAAAAAACGAAGAGATCTCAGTCGAGAAAGCAAAGTTAAAATCCTTGCAACCACGAGAAACGACTACATACACTGCTTAGCTAATGTACAGATATTTCAAGTCACTTTTCAGCTCCTGGTTGGTGTTCTCCAAATCAAAGAAAGCCTGCGCAATAAACATTATAATCAATCATAAACCCAAGAACAGAAAAAGCCAAAACAAACACAGGAAGAAAGAAAACGATACAGCAATCGATTTCAGCTTCCATGAGTCCACACCTAAAATCAATAGCCAATCGCCAAGAACCCTAATTTGAATTTTCCCCAAATCAAATCCCGACAACGTGTTTTAGTTTTGTCCGAAAAGGCATGGAGAAGCAAAACTACGTCCCGTTTTAATGCAAAAACGCAGTGTTTTGCGGTTTTTTATAAGGCTACAAAAGAAACACGTCGACGATATACGTAGGGGCTGTTTAGCGGGTGACTTACGAGTTAGGGGGATTGACGTGCACAGAAAAAAGGTGAGGGTTTATTTTGCAAATTTAATTTAGTTGGATGGTTTTTTTGCACAAAACCCCTTTTTCTTCCATCAAATACAACTTTCTATTTATTTTTTGCAAATACATAATTTATTTTATTTTCTCCGGAAAGTCAACTAATTTCACATTAGAAGTTAACATGCTTGAAGTATATTTTTTGTAATCAAATTTTAAAATTACAACCTGATCTATATATAAAAAAAAAGCCTGGAAATAAACGTTGACAAAACAAAAAAAACTGTAATTAAAACGTCTACTAATTATCACACCAAAAACCAAAAAAAAAAAAATGTCTACATAATACACGTGGCAGTTGGAGTTATGTTAAAAATAAGTCGTCGTTGGGCCCGGTCTAATATAAACAGTTAGAATAAGATGCCAAATAGTCAGAGTCAGACACACAGAAAAGGAAGAGCTGATCGGTAAACGTCATCGTTTTAAGACCGAATCCCAACTCCATAGTCCATATATATAAATGTTAAAGCTTTTAGCTTTATACGTGTGCTTTTGTTTGAAAGAAAAGCACACAGACAAACACATGTTCTTCGTTGCTGCTTCGTTGGGTTAAAATACTTTTGGGAAGTCAAAGATACAAAAACAAAAACTCTAATTAAGGTTTGTTCTTTCCTTCGATGCTTGATTCTCACTCTTTTTTTTTCTTCAGATCTGTATGTTTTAAATTTGTTCTATATGTTTGTAAATTTTTTTGTGCTGTGATTCTTGAAAATCAACTAAACCTGGTTATGATTCTGAACTCTCTCTTTGTGTGTGTGTGTTTTGATTCTTTGGATTTGAATATCGATTAAAGTTGTGAATTGCAAAAATCTCGTGGATTTTTTCTGCCTTTTGACTAGTGAAATAGTATTAACCAAGATTGCTTCTAGTTTGTTTTCTTGGATCCGAATGCAGAAAATAGAGTAATTAGGTTTTGGTTTAGGAGAATCTGTCAAAAAGAAGACTGAAAACAGTAAGACTTTTTATGGAAAGAACAGAAGTCCATTTTTAGTAGATATGCTGAAAATTCTTGTAATACCAAAAAAAATCTGGTGATATCATAATCACTCCCCTGTTAAATAACGGTATTAACTTTTACTCATTTTCAGCAGAAATGGAGAATCTACCTCCCGGTTACCGTCCCAATGTTGGTGTTTGTCTAATCAACTCGGATAATCTGGTAAGCATTTCATCATCCAATTCAGTTCTCTGATTATAATTACTGTTTTGCCACGGGTAATAATTACACTGAGTTTGTGACTGTCTGTTATGATTTACATTTTACAGGTATTTGTAGCTTCTAGATTGAATGTTCCTGGAGCATGGCAGATGCCACAGGTATGTGTGTTTTCGATTTAGGGGCTGACATTCGGTTATTAGGTTCGATAATGATATTTGCGTGTTTTCCATCTGATTAGTCCCCACAAAGCTGACGAGTTTTGTCCCATATGATTAAATTCTTCATCTAAATATTCAAGGTGCTAAAACGTTAGTTGTTTAGAAAAAAACGTACCATATTATCGATGTTTAATTTATACCACACTCTAGTGGAAAATGATGGTTAAGATTTTGATTAAGAAGATTACCTGAAAATGTTTGCTCTGCTTAGCGATTATCTTAAAAGTAATGTATAAAGCTCACTAAACCGAGTTATATTATAGGGAGGCATTGAAGATAGGGAGGATCCAAAGTCAGCAGCCATGAGAGAGTTACAAGAAGAAACTGGGGTCGTTTCAGCTGAAATCATCGCTGAGGTCTCTACTCGTTACGAGCACAAAACAAAATGATTATGAATCAGATGATTTTTTTTATCAAATTATTCTCTCTGGTTCTTCAATGTCTAAACAGGTTCCAAACTGGTTGACATATGATTTCCCACCTGCAGTAAAAGCAAAAGTTAACCGTCTCTGGGGAGGTGAATGGCATGGTCAAGCTCAGAAATGGTAAGTCTTGGTTTACCACGCTAAAGTTTTTTGCAATTTGAACACAACAAGAAGAAGAGAATGAATGGCTCATTGTTTTAGAACCTAATGAACCCATACAGGTTTCTAGTGAGACTGAGACACGATGAGGACGAAAGAGAGATCAATCTAGCGAACAACGAAGCGGATTCAGAGTTTGCGGAGTGGAAATGGGCGAAACCGGAAGAAGTGGTAGAGCAAGCAGTTGATTACAAAAGGCCAACTTACGAACAAGTCATCAAGACATTTGGTTCTTACTTGAACGATACAGGAAGAGCTGCTAAATGTAAATCAGCCAAGTGGTAATAATAACAATCCAAAAAATCAATGTTTGTATAAACTGAAGTTGTTTTTCTTTTTCTTTGGGGGCTTTTAGTTTGGAAGGCAAAAGCTTTCTCTAGGGGGTCTTTTCTTGTCAATTTTTGTAAATTTGTTACTGGCACTAGAGGGTTTTGGTTTTTTCCTTTATTGTAATAATGAACTAGTCTTTGTCTGGATTCAAAAAGGAATTGTGATGTGTATGTGTTTATGACTAAAGTGTAAAGAAAATTCAAAGAGACAATTATTGTAATTATCACAAATTAGTAAGTACCATTGGGAAAGAAATGATAAAAACGTAACATGATTTTTGTATTTTAGAACGAACTCGTCGGTCCACGTTTTCGTAAGAAGTTAAAGCAGAACAGGTGTGTGTGTCTGTGTTCGTAAAGGTAAAGAAAATTTTAAGGTTAAAAATAAAGATATGAATGAACAACAAACCAAACATTCTTCAGTTTCAAAACCCGTATTCCAAGACATAACAAAAGGGACAACAAACAAAACCAAACCAAAGTTCAAGGAAAAAAAAAACCAAACCACTTGGACAAATTCTTATGAACTAAAACTAAAGAGAAAGGAGATGGATAGGTAAATAATGGTTCACCGGTTAATATGAATTCACTGGCAAAGCTGCTCGACGGCAGTCACGATCTGAGCCGGTTGAACCACAGTCCACTCCTCCAGAGTACCGGCGTAAGGTGTAGGAACGTCCTGAGAAGACAAACACATGACCGGAGCATCTAAATAGTCATTAAAATTCTCGTTTATGGCAGCCGTAAGACTAGCTCCAATCCCACCGGTTCTCATGCACTCCTCAACGATCAAAACCCGGTGAGTTTTCTTAACCGAGTTTCCGATGGTGTAAAGATCGAACGGTTTTAGCGACCTGATATCGATAACCTCAGGGTCATACCCTTTGTTCACCAGAGTTTTTGCTGCCTGCAATGTGTTCGCCGGGTCTAACCATCTCAGCTTCTTCCAGATTACAGATGTATTCTTCGTCCGGGATATTCTCCTTGAGATTGTAGAGCAGAACGTGTTCAAACAGAATCACAGGGTTCTCGCTTCTTATCGCGGCTTTCATCAAGCCTTTGGCGTTGTAAGGAGTCGAGCAAGCAACCATCAGGATCCCGGGGATGGACTGGAAGTAAGATTCTAACCGCTGCGAATGCTCAGCACCAAGCTGGCGTCCCACTCCTCCGGGACCACGGATGACAACTGGGATTGTGGACTGACCACCAGAAGTGTAATGAAGCATTCCACAGTTGTTGGAGATTTGGTTGAAGGCGAGAAGGAGGAAACCCATGTTCATACCTTCGATGACAGGTCTTAGACCAGTCATGGCAGCTCCAATGCCCATACCGGTGAATGCATTTTCACAGATAGGAGTGTCAAGAACCCTGAGGTCGCCAAATTTATCAGCAAGGCCTTTGGTCACCTTGTAGGAGCCTCCGTAATGGCCTACTTCTTCCCCCATAACACATACATGTGGATCTCTGTCCATCTCTTCTTCGAGACCTTCTTGAAGAGCCTCGAAAAGCAATAGTTCATGTCTGCAAGTTTATAAGATAAATTGGTTATAACTGTGTTGTGAAAATGTGTTATTTGTGACAAGATATACATCAAAGAAAATGCATAGGTGAAATCAACGGCTTATGTGAGACTAGAAAGAAGAAAAAGTAAATCTCTAATGGAAACAGTAAGGCAAAAATGTCCCTGCGGTTTCTGAGATATTATACAATGTGTCCATGGGAAGTAACTAAATGGATTGATGTAAAAATCTCCAACCTAACCACCACAAACAAAGACATAAATGGGATGATTACTAAAAGCAAAGAAATGCAACACATTCATCTTTTGCAACCACTGTCAATTTTCGATTCGAAACCAGCGTCTCGTCTCTGAAGACCTTAAATCTCGCCCTTTCAAGCTTTTCCAATCAAGAATTGGCCAGGACGCACAATAGTTAGAACTACCTACTTTCTGGCTAACTTCGAATCCCATCGAGATGAAATCAATGTTTTTAAACAAAGGCAGAGACAAAGAGAAAGCAAAGGCATATATACAACAAACACATATGAAAGATGTAAATCGGAGATTTAGTCTGCATGCCATGCTTATCATTTTGTTCAGGAAAGAGATAATTAAATTGAGTAAAATCAATATCCAATTCGCAAAGCATAGAATGTGCAAAACATTCCCAGTGCCAGTGGTTGCAGATGTGCCCGCCTTCGTCTACAGAACAAAACAAAAAAAACCGATGTGAGATCATTGCCGATTCAAAGGACGAGAAGGAGAGCCACATTTATACAACGCTTTACCGCAACAGCATTTGAAATCAATTTCTGAGAGTGATGAACTCTGAGACCAGAACCCGAGCGCTTACTAGCATCAGATCCAGCGACAATGCATCTCTTGCTCCTCGCTGCATCAAAAGCAAACAAGGGAACAACTAAAGATCTCACAAATCCACTAGAAATCAATCAAGCAATTGAATCGTCCACATATAATGCAGATCGCCAAATTCCAAATCGAAATCAAAACCAAAACGGTACAAAACCGAACCTGGAAGATTTGTGCGAGAAGAGGAAATGAGTTTCTTCGAATCGACGGAATTAAACGTCGACAAGGCTGTTGCAGCTCCATGGATTGTAGCAGACATTATTCCACAGAGCTCGGGGCAGTTTTGAAGGATTTTGGAGTGGGCAGTTAACTATAAAAAAGCTATACAAGTGTTTATAAACAGAAATGGCGATACAGAGTGACGAGATGAGGATTCGAAGAATTAAGGAAAACTGTGAAATTGTGATATCGGTTTTCTTTTTATTATTATTATTGTTTCGTCATGTTTCGACATTGTTTTCATCGCCATGCAAACCTCTCTTCTCTTGGGCCTCTCTATAGTTTAGTAACTAATACAAAGATGACACGTATTATTTTTATTACTACATTGACACGTGTTTGTACCTAATTTGTGGAATAAATTAATACTTTATGAACAAGCTTGCAGAGTAGGCTTTAAGCGCTTAACCACCGAAACCAACAAAGTGAAAGCTTAAGGTTTGATTATTCATGTGCTTTTTAAATAAAAAAATTAGTTGTTCATTAAATTTAGTCTAAATTTTTTAAAGACATTGTATATGGATGCTAAAAACATAATTAAGGAAGAAATTTAGGGAATTTAAGGCGAATTTTTTTCGTAAATCAAATAAATCATAAACAAGGATTTGACAAAAGGAATTTATATCTTATATATATAATAAGTGTTGGACTCGGATTCCACACCAGGAATTCAGCCCGTGAGGGTCCATTATCTTGATCCAAATTTGGAACCCAAGCCTAGAAGGAAGACTTCAAGCCCACCAAACATCTCTATCTGAGTCCAGCTAAATGCCATCCGAGCTATTCTGGTTGACGTAAAGAGGAGCTCCAGCTCGATCAAGGACCAGGTCCTTGTGACAAAGAAAGAAGAAGTCAAAGAGGATCGTTAGTTGCACGTGGCGAGATGCGCGGAAAAAGTTCGGAGTTACGTTTGGAGTTATAAAAGGAGCTGGATGCCAGTCGGATCGAGGACGGTTTCCTGACTATTCTCAGATCTAGTTCTTACGATTTCACCTTGTATTCTTCTTGAGATTAGTTCTTATTTCTCTTTAGAGATTTTTTGTAACCTTTTTCATTGATTAATATAAATCTCTTTTCGACAAATTCTTGCTTACGATTCATTCGACGTACATCAAAATCTAGCCCTAAATCTCCCTAAGTTTCTTCCTTGCAAAACCTATAAATTTCGAGTGTGGTTTTCAGCACATTTTGGCGCCGACTGTGGAGAGAAAACATAGATTTTCTTACACAACGGTCGAACCTAAGGCAGGTAAGAGCGAAAATCGATTCAATCCAGTCGCAAACCCAGGGATCTAACTCCCAAAACTCGATCAGATCACCTAGAACACTGACATACCTCTATTTTAGATGCTTTTTATGCTATTTTACTATGGTTGGGACAAACATGATTTAGTGGAGTTCTTTTTCACAACTGGTGAAACCAAAGAGAAAGTACACAAACTTTTTCAGAAGGCACGTTTTCCCATCGCCCTCACGCAGTCAATCAACCATCATCTCCACCACCCACACCAACCGTCAATTCCATATCAAGAGAGAAGCTTGCTGAGTTCAACCAGTTTGTCCAAACTCTTCCAGCCAGCATGTCATTCCAACAAGCTTGGCGACACTATCTATTCACCACCTTCTTCCACAATTGCAAGGAGACACCACAAGACATCAAGGAGCTTTTTGAGAAGGCTAAAATACAACCCACATTCAAAATCCTCTACAAGATTGAAGACCCAGGTCAAGTCTCTATACCTTGTCAAGTAAATGGTCATTACTTTGATAGAACACTTTGCGATTCTGGATCTTGCATCAACTTCATGCCAACCCAAACCGCCAAACTCCTTGGTATCACACGCTTACAACCTACTCAGATTAGTACTGGACTTGCTAATCATACTATTGTCAAACCAAGAGGAGTAGTAGTTGATGTTCTTCTAGAGATTGGAGATACCAAGATCCCGGTGGATTTTCATGTTATGAACATCAAAGGAGGATGTGATACGCCCTTGATACTAGGCCGACCTTTCTTGGCCACTGCTGGTGCTATTATGGACTTCCAAACAGGCGAATCTCTTTAGCCAATGTTAACAAGACAGTTTTCTACAACACCATACCTTTCATCTCACCAAACAAGCTGTCCTACTTCATTACCTCTCAAGGCCGCCCAAGAGAACCACCTGACCATGCTCAAGGACGTGATGAGACACGCACTAAAAGGCTTTGTCTCAGATCATGCCCTTATCCCCTCTCTAACTAAGAGATCCTATCGGTCAAGCTAATGACCCTAAACAAGCTCTGCATGGGAGGCAACCCATGAAAGGTGTTATTTTTTATCTTTTCTTTTCAATTATTTTAGTTAATGTCTAGTTTTGTTTTGAGTTTTGGATACAAGAATCTAAGAACCACACAATGATAAAGAAGATTCACTATAAAGAAGAATGCTCATAGTTGGCACGACCCTGATGGCCGAGCAGAACCTCTCCACGTCGCCATGTCCTCTCGAGTCGCCCAACACACCATCCCATCTCATTCCATCTGCATTTCGACCATCCCACCTCACCACACTTGCATTCCATACTCTACCACCATCATTCCACTGCATACACCATTCTTCATAACACATACCAAATCAGGTTACATCTTTCTTTTTACATTCACAATCGCCTACTACCTCTTTCTTTAACTCCCTTAATTGGATTTTCTTTCACCGGGACGGTGCAAGTTAAGTCTGGGGGGATTGTCGGTACTAATGCGTTTGTTCATGATTTTTTTTATCCAAAATTGGTTTTTCCTCACCCACTTTTTCAAAACTTCTGTTTTATTGAGTCAAAATAAGTAGGAAACTATGATCTATCCTAGGAAGCTTACCATATCATACCAAAGCTCTTGTGATCATTAAGGCGAATCCGACACCGAACAGTGCCTAACGGAACCTCTAAGGGTGGATCGACCTACTGATTTGGCAAGATTTCTAAGGTACCCACACAATCTAAAGCTAGCTCCACAACTTAATGAACCTTTAATTTTTCTTGTCAAGGGGCTTGAGATTCATGTGAGTCGACTCCTCACTGAGTTTAGTTGAGATATGTCTAGAAAAGAAACAGTCCATCCTCTCTCTTATCTGCAAAAGAAAGATCAAAAGCTCTAAGAGCACAAGGAAAACAAGTAAGCATGAGGAATGCATACTTCTGCACCTTCATGTCTTATGGAATACCTTATACACAAGGAGGAAGCTCAATGCCAATCCATGTATCCCACAAAGAGAAATCTTAAGGGAAGGAGGATCGATAGAAAAAATAAAATGATACCCTAGAAAAGTAGGGAAAAATCGATTCTTCAAAGATAAGAGAGAAGGAGAGAGGTTTGGTACTGAATGAGCAAGAAAGACTATCTTGGCAAAGACTTGGATGGGTAAGAATCAATGCTCTGTGATCAATACTCCCTTGATAAAGACCGCACGCTTTAAATACTGCAAGGAGTTAGCAATAGAGAGTTTGGAATACTATATGAGATTTGTTGGGTCCGTATGGTTCGCTAAGCTTAAGGTCAGTATGTGATAGCCAGTTTCAAAGTTGGTTTGTCCCAAAGAGAGCAGAGCAATGGGAGATACAAGTTCCAAAAGATAAGTGAGTTTTCGTGTTTTCAAAACCTCTTCACTAGTTTAGATTTGATTTGCTTGGGGACAAGCAAAGATCTAAGTCTGGGGAGTTGATATACCTCTATTTTACATGCTTTTTATGCTATTTTACTATGGTTTTCTAATGGTTTTCTAGTGGATTCTTGTCTTAAAAGGTAGTTTTTATGGATTTATACTGCAAAGAGTCATTTTAGGTCAAAAGGTGCATTATGGAGCAAAACAGAGGATTTGGACTTCAAACCAGTCCAATGCCACAACATCTACTTTGGGAAGAGCTTAAAAAATCTACTCAATGGATTTCATCAAGACCACTTCCCGCGTGCCCTGAGTGAGTTAACTTTCCAACGCAATTGGATTCACATATTTGGATGAGTAGAAAAGGAGTTATTGGTCCAGACGGCTCAAACCGAGAATCGGCGTCCAGACCGTGCGGAACGGCCGACCGAGGAACATCTGTACCACGATCGGCCAACGTCCGGACACTCCGTCCATCTCGCCTGAACGCACGGCCGAGCTCACGTACCGACCCGGGAAGCATCATCCCGCGGTCGACCCGTCCGAGTCTCGCCACCATAAGCCGCACACGACCGCACCGCGCGAACAGGAGGCATGCCTCACGACCGTGCAGCACTCACCGTGCCACACGCACGAGCGTACCGTCCGATCAGGAAGTCGTCCCGCGTCCGGCCGAACCTTCGACCAAATCATCCGTCCGGCCGAACCCGACGAACGAACGACGAATCTCTCGGCCACGATCGACCCGACCGTGCCGATAGCCGATCATCACCCGATAGCCGGCCGATCCCGACCGACCTCCGGTCCGGTCGACCCGAAGCCGTTTTTGAAGCCCGTTTCACACGTTTCAAGCCCAATTACACGGCCGACTTATAGACCTAGGTCTAGCCGCTCTCTATACTTAGAGCATTATAAATACATCTTTTTAGCCTTGTAACTCAAGAAGGAGAGAGACCACGATTTACTTTACATCTTTAATAAAGTTTTACTTGCTTTTACTTTGTTCTTGCTTGTTCTCTTTCAAGAGAGGATTCGAATCTCTGTTCTTATGAATATGAATTCGTTTTCCTTCTCTATGTCTGAGTAGTTTACTTGTTAAGTGATAGGAAGTCAAAGGATAGCATTCATGATTGCTTGATGATCGATCACATGAATTAGGGTTTTACTTATAATCTTCATCTTTGCTTATACTTAATGCTTGTTGTTAATCTGGCCAATTAGCATATGATCTAGGTTGACTTGAGCCTCGAAAGTGTTGATCATTCGCCTGAACTAGTATTTGGTGGGCAACCTCTTTTAGACTGCGAAAGTTGATTTACTTGTAGGTTGTGAACAATTGAACTTATCGAACTAATGCTTGATTTAATCACCTAGGGACATACCAAAAGTTTAGCGACTAGGGAGATTAACAAAGGGGTCGGAGCCACGAAAGTGGAAAGATCATACCATAGTGTTTCGAGTTCTAGATGGCACCTAATAATAACCCTAATCGATTGATCCTTGCTTCTTGAATTGCTTATCTTAAGACTATCCTATTGCTTAGCCCTCATCTCCTATTGATTTCAACCTTCTTTACTTGTTTACTTTACTTGCATGCCTTTACTTTCATTGCACTCAACCAATCTTATACTGTTTGCCCTAGCTCGATCTCAATCTCATAGTTTGTAGTGTGCAATCTGGTCCTTGTGTTCGATACCCGTTTACTACTTCTGACCTGTGCACTTGCAGAATCAGGGATAGGAAAAGGGAAGACCTGATCCCGCGATCAAACACCAGTAGCGGCCAAACTGCTGGTGCATCGAGAGATAAGATCGCTTCGAATGTTGGTAGCGGCCAAATTGCCGACACTTCTAATGTTCCGATCAGGTGCCGCCTCCACCGGAGTGCAACGTAATACTCCACCTCGCGTGGAACCAGTGGTGATTAACCTCGCCACACTGGTAGCAACCCCGAGCCCGATCCTACCGAATCTGAGTTCACATACTATCGAGAGTCCTCTCTCGAGTTTGGATCAGATCGGAAAATCTCCCAACAACTGTGACCCCATAGAGTCGGACTATTCCTGTTCGACCTGCATCTGCAACGCCGGCTCCCCCGCGAGCCAGCCCAAATGATCTGGCACAGATCAGACAACTCCTTACCAACCTAATAAACGGTCAGTGCGACCATGAAACCATGCTGGAGAGATACGAGAGATGCCTCGCAGAATCCCAAAACATCTCTAGCCCACCTCCGCAGACTCGGCTCGATTTCGACGATCTACGCATCTGGCGTACCTCAGACGCAATTCGTTACGCCTTCGCGGCCACAATTCTGCCAGGCTTTCGGTCCACCTCCTAAGTCGCCATCAACCGGCTTAAACAATCCGAGTTCGCATCCAAGCGAGACGAGAGCTCAACCAACCGTTCCGCTCTCAACTCCACCTCCAGGGCCACCTGGTACCGATTATATCGATTCGGACTCTTCGCAAAGCATGCAAGAGTCAACGATTCATACCGTCCCATCTGCTCTAGCAAATGAAGAGTTTGCCGCGAGACCCAACTTGAGAACTCCTATCATCGAGTATATTCAGCTCGGAGCTGTCCCCAACGAAAAGTGGGCATCTCGCACGCTAAAAGCCGAAAACTCGCACCTAACGTGTGTACAAGCAAAGCCTAATCGAACCATACCTAACGTGTGTTCACGGCGAAGAAGCCTACACCGTAATGCACAAGACTCACCAAGAACCTTTCGGAAGCCATTACGCAGGCCGAGCTCTTGTCATACAAATCAAAAAGCTAGGCTACTTCTGGCCAACAATTATAGCGAATTGTGAGCAGTATTCTAGGAGATGTGTAAATGGCAAAGGCACACCCCAAGTATTCACGTCCCAGCTGAAACACTCTCGTCGATCTCCTCACCTTATCCTTTTATGAGGTGGTCTATGGACATAATAGGACCTACGGTGTCATCCGGATCAAAGCAATTCCAATACCTACTAGTCCGTACGACTACTTCACTAAATGGATCAAGGCCAAATCATACCAACAAACAACCGAACTCGAGGTCCGAAAATTCATCTGGAAAGATATCATCTGTCGACACGGGCTCCCATTCAAGATCGTGACAGATAACGGATCTCAGTTTATAGATCAGTCAAAACATTCCAAGTGTCGAAATCAACCTAAACAGCATGATTCGACCTCAAACTAAAATACATTTTGACATTGGTCTTAGGACCGGCCAAAATACTTAGTCACAAAGCCCCAAACATCTGAAGCGGGCTAAAATGACAAGTCGCAAAACCATTTGGGCAAAATAAGCGTATGGCAAAACGCCTAAGGCAAATACATTAAAAGCCCCCGCTGGCAAACAAGTTAATGGATAAAAACGCTCTCGGGCACCGAATTCAGAACATAAAGCGTAAAAATCCCGCCGAGCAACCAAGTCTCAAAATAAATTAAAAATGAGAAGGGATAGAAAGAGCTCGATCAAGAGCTCAACCCTCGACGGTCATCTCTTCGTCTTTCTTCTCCATCTCCTCGTTATTCTCCTTCTCTTCGGCATTCGATCCGAGCGGGATGTTCGTCGAAGGGTCAATCTCCATGCGCGACATGATTAAGGAATCAGCAAAATGAAATGAAATAGACATTATCCTAGCGACCATCTTCAGCCACCTCTTCCTCGAAATCCCTCATCCTAGCGACCATCACTTTCCGACCTGCACGGTTAGCTCTACGAGCTACCTGGTTCTCCCGGCTAAGACGAAGCGATTGTGTCAGCGCACTCGAACTCTCCTGCTACAAAGCTGCCATCTGGTCCTTACTTTAGTTCAGCTGGAGCCAGAGATCGGTCTTCTTGGTCTCGAGCTCTTTCACATGTGAGGTGTGGTTTTTCAAGAGCTCACCCTGACGAGCTACCCTCTCATTTGCTGTAGACAGCTCGGTGTTTAGCTTGGTGATGAGCTCCTTCACCCGGTCGAGCTCCTTCTATTGCGGCACATCTCTGATCCTCGCCTCCAAGCGGGAGACTAGCATGTTACGAGCTTTCACAGCCTAACAAAACAATCACCCAAATCAGAACAATAATATTTGCCTTAAAGTCTGGTTAAGGAAAAAATCGTACATTTCCATTCACAGCAGCCGCCGCGATGTAGAGCTCTCTCTCGGACATTTGGTTCAAGGAAGGAAGCCTGCATCCAACGGGCTTGTAGTGGAGCTCGACACGAGCCACCCCCTCGTCGTCATCCTAGATCGGGAAGGCGTTGGGGTGTTCGTACCTCCAGTAAAACGGCGGTTACCCCCCTAAGCCTCCACTCCCGTTCGAGGCAGTCACCGATCTCACGGGGACAACAATCTCCATCGTTGCTTCGAGCTCGCTTCGATGCTTTCTTTGATTGACCCTGACCCGTACTCCGACTCTGATCAGAGCTCACCTGAACCGTGCTCGGAATAGCCACGACCTCTGCCCCGAAGGTCATGTGACCTGGTCAACCACATGGTCGCCAGGTGCAGAAGTCCCCGTAGCAGGCTTCGAAGCCAAAACTTCCTCAAAAGGCGCCGCGGATTCACCTGAGTGGACTTAGCCCTCGGAGGGTTGAGCGGCGAGGTATCTTTGGTTTACGTGAAAGAGAAGGAACACTGGATGCAGAGCTAAAACGTTGAGCTCACAAAGCTAGATGATCAGCTGGGAAATTGTACAAACAGCTCGTTAGAAATAACTTGTATGACGAAATTTTCAGTTAGTTCAAAAAGAATCATTTACCAGGCGGAGGAGTAGGAGGAGAGCTGAGCACTCGACGGATCCGTTCCGGGGTGAACATGTTCCAGTTGACTCTTTCCCTTCCAGGACTGGAACCGCACACCCGTGGATGAGCAAGCGCCTCCAGCAGAAATCGCGTTACCGGAAAAATCATCCCGGCGTTCTGGAAATACACCGTGTAGGCACAACAAAATCTCGGACGGACATGCTCCGGATCCTCGCCCTCGGCCGGGAGAACGAGCTCGATCTCATTCGGGATCTTGTAATCTTGCCTGAAAATATATAGGGCCTCTTCGTCACGTGTCATCTCGGCGTGAGGCGTAAATTTCCCGTCACCGCCGAGATCGATGACTGCCCCATCTCTTACGTGATTTTCTTTGGAGACATCGGAATCGGGAAGAGTTGGACGGATAAATAGGTTGCGAAGGTTTTGGAGAAATTCGAAAGCAAAACAACCTAAAACGCTTGAAAAAGTTTGCAAAGGTTTGATAATTTTCGAGAAACTGGAAGTTATCTAATCTAAAGCTTAAAAGCAAATATATAAGGAAAAGAGAAAAGGAGAAGTTACCTTTTCGAAAACATGGGCACGATTAAAGAGAGGAGTGACGAGTTGGGTTTCTATTCAGCAATAAGTGTTGAAGAGATCGCGGAAATTTTAATTTTCGCGTGAATCTCAACCGTCCAGCTCATAGATCTTAACTGTTTGCATGCGACGGGCTAGTGATGCAACGCGCTGTGAGTTACCAGGCAGATCTCAGCCGCACGGAATCTTCGCTCTCCTCGATCTGAACCGTCCGATTTGAAAACGTAATCATTTCGAATCTCATCAATGCAAGTCCTTTGTTATCAAGGAGCTTGGTTCCCGAGATTACAGTAAGTTGAAAAGATTTGCTTGTAACCTCGCCCGTTCATCTAGATTCAACGGTCAGATCTCTTCTTCGCAACGAAGTAATTGGAAAATTGATTATTTGAACTAGATAACTTTGGTTTTCTCAAAAACTATCTAGTCTTTTGCAAACAATTTAAGCGTTTTTAGGTTGCTCGGTTTCGCATTTCTTCTCTTTGAAACCTTTTTCTTCCGTCAAACTCTTTTCTTGATAATAAGTTTTCAAAGAAATTCACGCAAGAGAAAGGGAAGTCTATCGATCTCTGCGGCGATGGGAAGTACAAGCCTCACACCAAGGTGGCGTTTGATGCCAAAACTATCGACGAGTTTCGGCGGTATTAAGAACTTTCAGAGGAGATTGAACTCGCTCTCTAAGCCGAGGGTAAGGATCCAGAGCATGTGCGTCCGGGATTCTCCTGAGTCTACAAGGCGTACTTCGAAAACTGCTCTGCAGGATGATACTCACAATCCCGCGTTTTCTGCTGAGGGCGTTCACCCATTTGAAGATGGCGTTCCCTTAGTTGTACCCGAGCTTTGTTTGACACACCATCAGGTGTGCGGTTCGAGCTTGGGAGGAGGGCCTGGCATTCGGCGTTTGGGACCTAAGGAAAATGTTCTTGAAGGCTTCCCGAATTGTTCGACTCTTTGCTGAGGCCGAATCCGCGTATATTCACAAACACCCCGCAAAGAGATAGTGGGTAGAGTGATGAGATCTTCTTCTTCCGGATCAATGAGGCCTCGGTGGGCGATATTGAATTTGATCGACTCCTGATTGAATGGGGGACTAGCGTTGATTATCTTAGGCTTAATTCCGTTTAGAAAAGATGATTATCTCGTTTTGCTTGTGAAACATCTTGTTTGCGAATACGTTATGTTTTTTCTTTGCAATTGTTGATCGAGTTTCGAACACCCCGGCAATTGATTACCTCGTAGATCGGCTCAGAAGAGAAAGGGTGAACTGTAATATGGTTATCCCAAAATGGATCCGCCGAGTACTCAGATCTCCTCCTACTCTTTCTCCTGGTAAGCGGCTTTTTTTGAATCTGATGAATATTTCACGTACAAGCTCTGTTGTAATTTGTAACGAGCTGTTTGCTTAATTTTCAGCCGATCAAACGTTTAGATTAGCTCCAGATTAAAGCTCTGCGTCAAGTGTTACTTCTCTCTCTCGAAAGGGAAAACCGATGACTCACCGTCAAACTCTCCAAAACCGATCCGTGAAGGGTGCCACTCTATGTGGGGGCAGAGTCTGCTTCAGGGAGTTCTCGGCAGCGGTTGACGAGCTTTTGGCCGCAAGGCCTGCTGTGGGACCGTCTGCGATTTTTGACCAGGTGGATTACCAGGTCTACTGGTGATGAGATTGTGTTCGTATGGGTATCGAACACAAGGACTCGCTATTGAGTACACTTTCAAGCTATGGATTTTGGATCAAGGTAAAACAAAAATATAATTGAGAGGTTGTAATTGTAACTAAAACTAGCAAGTAAACAAGTTGTGAAATCAGTAGGAAGAAAGCGCTAAGTCAACAGAGGCTAATCGCAGAGAAGCAAGCAATGATCAATGATTCAATGATAGATTATATGATATAGGGATATTGGGATATTAAAACCGTCTAGAACACAGCTTACGAATGTAAAACCTTTCCACTGTCGTGGCTCCGCCTCCTTTGTTAATCTACCTAGTCGCTAAACTTTTGGTATGTCCCTAGATGATTAAATCAAGCATTATATCGAGCGGGTTCCGAATCAGTTCACTAGGTTCGGACGTTGTTGCTCAGTTAAAGCCGTTTGATCATAACTCCGTTTCTACTCATCCAAATGATGCGAATTCACTTGCGTTGGAGAGTTAACTCAATTTGGGCACGCGGCGAAGTGGTCTTGATGAAATTCATTGAGTAGATTATTTTTTAGGTCTTCTCAAAGTTGATACTTCTGTATGGAGCGAGCTGAAGTGCAAATCCTGTGGTTTTTCTCCAAAATGCATCATTTCACTTGTGTTTAGACTCTTAGTACTATAAATCCAATAAACTATCTTTTTAGAGAGAAAACCTGCTAAAAACCATTATAAAACCATACTAAAATAGTATAAAAAGAATGTAAAATAGATGTATATGAAGCGCAAGCCAGGGTCAGTCGAGGAAGGCATCCAAGCGTGATTGGAGTAAAGAAGGAGATGGTCGCCCTCGTGATAACATCCCGGACTCCTTGAATGGGATAGGAGTTCGGCGGGTAATCCGCCTTTTCACTGGCGGTACGAGTATTCTAAGGGTTTTCAATCTTGGAGGAGATTGAAGGGATGGCCTGCATGGACCTCCATTATAAACCCGCTGGATGCAAGCTTTCTCCCCTGAACGATGTCTGAGAAAAACCTTTATGTTGCGGCGGCTGCTGCAAACGGAAAGGTATAGTTTGAACGGAAAGTGTTATTGCCGTTCTTCTGGGCTGTGGAAGCGCGTAACATGCTGATCACCCACCTGAAGACGAGGAGTGGAGCTGTACCCCAGCAGAAGGAGCTCGACCGGGTGAACTTCGAGCTCTCTGTGGTATCTGAGCCGATAACTCGCCAGGGTAAGCTCCTCAAGAAACACACCTCGCAAGAGAGTCGTGTAAACGAGCTCGAGACCAGCTGGCGGCTTTCCAGTAGGAGAGTTTGAATGCGTTGGCACAGTCCATGTGCCTTAGCCGGGAGAACCAGGTGCTCGTAGACAAGAAGAACAACGTAGTTTGTTGAGCTAATCGCGCATGTTGGAGGGAGATGGCTGTAAAGCACCGAGAGACCCTGGAGGGAGCCAAGGTGAAGTTCGAGAAGAAGAAGGAAGAGAACGAGAACGAGGGAGACCTCCTTGAACTCCAATCTAACATCGAGCTTCTCGAATTGTTGATCTCCGGATCGGTGTTCGGGTTAAACCTATAACCCGAGATTAACCAAACTTTTTCTGGTTTCGGGTAATTGTCGGGTTTTCGGGTTTTTTATACCCAATTCCGCCTGAGACACAAACTCCAAAACGTGGCCAATACCAAGAACAATGAAACTCTAAAGCTTAATTTCATAGATCTCTTCTTATCTACAATTTCCTCTGTTTCTCTACAATCCTCTCCTCTCTTGAATCCAAAACAATCGTTATTTTCTATCCTCCTCCGATTCCTTCTCCTTCGTCGCTTGCTTCCTCTCACACTTCCACTCTGATCACTATTCTGCCTCTCCTCTTTGTCCATAGGAATCATCTTCTGCTCTCACAAACCGCTTGTCTCGTGAAAGAAATCCTTCAAACACCGTCGCAGTTTGATGAAGAAAAAATTGTTGCAATTTACAATTGTTGGTAAAGAGAAATATTATGATAGAGATTTCAAAGTGATGCAAAAGGAAGATCTTTGTGGATCGAGAAAATGTGAAAGAGTTGAAAAGGAGGCGTTGTTTTTTTAGTTTTTGGTTATGGAAGTGTTAGTGATCGGTTTTCGGTTATTAATTCGTTTATCGGGTGTAAACTAAACCGAACCGATGCCGAACTCAAAAATAATTCGGTTATCGGGTTTAAATTAAACTGAACCGAACCGAAACCAAACCGATCCAAAATCGAATTCGGTTTGAATCCGTTCGGATAGCTCGACTTCGATTTGGATTTCATGTTGTCTATAGGTCTTCGGTTCTACGATCGGACAAACACTATGTTGGATGCTTCGACACGATTGTCTTTGATGGGTTTTTGCAAAGTAAGGAATCAAAAAGTGAAGAGAAGGACTCTTGGCTTCACTTCTTTTGAAAGGGGATTATCGAGCTGATCTCGATCTTCCGATCTGTGTTGCGACGAGATATGAAAAATAGCTGAAATTCCATATTCAGGTCGCGTAGGATCATGCATTTTAGATGTAAAATTTTACGCTTAAGAGTCTAAGTAATTCACAATTCGCTTAGAGACTTGCTGAGTGATGATTCCCGGATCAGGTCAACCCTTTCCTATCCCTGATTTTGCAAGTGCAAAAGTCAGAAGTAGGAATGGGTATCGAAAACGAGGACCTGATTGAACACTACGAGGTATGAGTTTGAGATCGAGCTAGGGCAAATTATAGAGGTTGATTGATTCTAACTAAAGTAAACAGTAAAAGCATGCAAGTGAATGAAATAAGGTTGAAAGCAATAGGAGAAAAGCAACTAAGCAATCGGATAATCTATAGATAAGTAATTCAAGATGCAAGTTCGATTGATTAGGGTTATTGAGAATTGGTACCATCTAGAACTCAAGACACTTAGGTATGATCTTTCCACTCTTGTGGCTCTAATCCCTTTGTTAATCTATCTAATCACTAAACTTTTGGTATGTCCTTAGATGATTAACCTAAGCAGTAATTCGAATAAGTCTTAATTGTTCACCACCTACAAGTAGATCAACTGTCGCAGTCTAAAAGAGAATGCCCACCAAATACTAGTTCAGGCGAATGATTCAACACTTTCATGGTTCAAGTCTACCTAGGATCATATGCTAATTTGCCAGATTAATTACAAGCTTTGCACACAAGTAAAGGTGAAGAGTTTATGTAAAACCCTAATTCATCATAAATGGATATCAAGCAAACATGAATACTATCCTTTGATTTCCTATCATTTAACAAACAAACTACTCAGACATAGAGAAGGAAATCAAATTCATATTCATAAGAACAGAGATCCGAAATCCTCTCTAGTAAGAGAACAATCAAAACAAAAGTAAAAGCAAAGAACAAGCAAAAACTTTATTAAAGATGTAATGTAAATCGTGGTCTCTCTCCCTCTTGAGTTATGATGTACTCATATTTTACATGCCTTTAGCCCATCTTTTATACATCTTTTGCATACTTTTCATCATCCAAAACATCAGTTCTTGGTGTTTTGCTCTTCTTATGCATACATTGTAGTTTTAGGATTGCATATGCATACATGTGCATGTTTGAACCTTAAACAGGTCGTTTTGGAGCATTCTAGACTTGAGGAGCAAGGAAGGACTTTGCATGGGACACAACTCGACCGCGCAGCTCCAGATGAAGAAATGTGCCACCTTTATTCCCAACTCGACTCAGCCGCTCGACCGATTGGTCGAGTTAGGCCAAACTTTTCCAACATTGCACTAGCTCGACCAGGCAGATGACGACTTGATCGAGCTGCTTTCCATGGGACAAGAATCCGAGATTTATTGCTTCCCTTTGACTCATTTAACCTTAAACCCTAGTTTGTAACTCTATAAAAGGCAAAGGAGCACGAATTAATGACAACTTTTGCTTAATCTTGTATTTTTTTTTCTTCTTTTAGCTTTTAGCCTCATCTTTTTGTTCTTGAGCTTATGCTCATTGAATCTTAGATCTAGACCTTGTACTTGCTTATTTGCACTTGCTTATTTCAATAAAAGTTGTTTATCTTGATTCCCTCTTTCATTTAATGTCTATTTCATTTCATTTTGTTGATTCCTTAATCATGTTTACTGAGTAGTCCATCATTATGATTAGAGATGGGTTAGATTAGGAGTTGTTTATACTTAATCCTTGTTGCTTAGTGTTCTTAATTTAGAAATATTTCTCTTTTGGGTTATGCTTTAAGCAACACAACCACTATCCATGGTGTGTTCAATTTTGGGTGATTATCATCATGGAATTGAGTTGATAATAACTTGAATAAGCCCACTAAGAGCTTTAGCATGCATGTCTCACAAGTGACAGTTCATGGGTGCTAAAGGGTGAGTTTGAACAAAGTTTCTAAAGCGGATCGATCTCACTGGTTGACTCCCTGCTTCTGAGATTGATCCTTGATTGAGGATTTTCACCTTGGGAAAGGGTTAATCAGCCTTAAGAAATTCAATACAAAGAGATTAGCTTGAGTAGAAGTGGTTTAACAGCAGTATCGATTAAGTATAACCTTCTCCTAGTTGCAAAACCCCGTCTTTAGTCCTAATCTTTATCTTTAAAGTCTAAAAACCGCACATTTATTACTTTGCATTCGCATTGCTCTGTTTTAAGCCTAACTCGACCCTCAACTCGATCGAGCTGATTCCATACTCTGTTTCTGTACCAACTCGATCGAGCTCCTGGTCAAGTTCTTTGCATTTGTTCGTCTCTGTTTAGTTTCTTGTGTGTACCGCTTTGTTTGCATTCGTCTTTACTGTTTACTTGCAGTTCCATTTCATTTAGGTTAATTAGTTGTTACATTCATTATCCATTTACCATTTGGCTCGACTTCCAAGCATCCACATAGTTTTAAAAAGCATCATTCATACCCATTATGGATTGACACCTTAAGTACTACATTGACATGATGATAATTTGAGGAACTGACTGTCTGAAATTAAAACATGTCATATCATACCATTCCACCTTCACTTGCATCCATCACATTCATTTCACAGCCCATTATACTACATTGACAGTAAAATCCTTTCATCAATTTGGCGTTGTTGCCATTTGGGTTTGATTTTGTTGCATTTGAAATTCTGGTTGCTTGAACGATCAAGTACTATTCCACCTCGCTTGAGCTTGTTCTATTTGATGGATTTTGACTGTTTTGCAGGTGTATGCGAACTTGATCGAGCTCTTCTACAGAAGATTTGGTTGGGTATTGGGACGACATCAGTAAAAGACAAAGAAAGAAACGCCAGGGGCAACAGGCCGAGCAAGAGGTGCATGTTACTGATACCATGGATGATCCATTGGGTAATGGAAAGCCTTTGGGCACTGGACTCGGTGGAGGCAGACCAGCTCGACTGATTGGAGTTGGAGATGCGCTTAATACACACAAAAAGAGGTAAGGGATTGTACCTCCACCTGTTCAGAACCACAACTTCGAAATCTAGCTGGGAATGATCAATCTACTGCAGAACAAGATGTTTTGACGAGCTATTTATTGAGCTCATCGGTAGGACAAGAGTCTGGAAGACATGAGCGCGCGGTGGCGCCTCATCCTGTTTCGACGAGCTGTTTGGCGAGCTCATCGGTGGGATGAGAGTCTGGAAGACATGAGCGCGCGGTGGTGCCTCATCCCGTTTGGGCAAGCTGTTAGGTTCGTAGATTGGTGAAGAGTCGAGCTGAGTTCCCGGAGGAGGACTTATAATCGTCCGTAGCTCAGCAAGACTTCGTTCATGTTTTTCCAACCTGATTTTTTGGTCATTTTGGTCGGTGAGCATTCGCTTGATTCGGGCTTGGTCGTCCGGATTCGGTCGAGCCAAGGCAAACGATGTTGACACAGTTTGCCGGAGTGATTTCCGACTGATCGGTGTCGAGGTAATCGGGAAATCTTTAGATTTGACCCGAACTCGCAAATGAGGTCTCTCAATTGCGTGCGAGATCTGATTCGGTAGAATCGAGTTCTCGGCTATCACAGGAGTGACGAGGTTGATCACCGATGGTTTCACGCGGGCTGGAACATTCGAGTTCGCTGCCGCGGAGGTGATAACCGGATCGATCAGGACGCTCGATCTACTAGCAGTTTGGCTGCTGCCAGTTGGCGAGGTGATCGGGTTTTTCGATGTGTCTGCAGTTTTGGCACTGCTGACATCCGAAGTGATTTGATCCGATGGGATCTGAGATTGGGAGCGAGCTCCCTGAGAATTTGATAGGACTGAGTCCATTTCGTTCTCAACTGGTCTAGGTTCGACCCTTGTGTAAGAGAAAGCTATTTTCTCCCCTCCTTCTAGCGCCAAAATGTGGGTTCGGAAAACCACACTCAAAATTTATGTGTATTTTGTAGGGAGAAATTGCTGTGGAATCAGAGGTTAGATTCTGATGTAAGTCGAATGATTCGTAGACAAATATTTGACGAAATCGGACTTAGGCTAATCGAATAAAGTGGTTACAAAACCGGCCTAAAAGACCATGTAAAACACTAGGATTCGACTAAGCAAAAGAGATGGAAATGAGGTGGTGGCTGCGCTCGTTAACGAGCTGCCTACGTACCCTGTTTTAGGGATCAAGCCAGAACGTAGTTCGATTGTAAGTTGTTCTCTATTTCGAGTCGTTTTCTGAAGAGAAATGACCACGAAAAGAGCTAAAGGGGTGTGAAGATGACGATAAATCTCAGGTTATCGGAGTGATCCGAAGGTAAGAGATTACGTCGAACTTCTGCCGGAAGTGATTTCCGGCTAGAAAGATCAGGGCTTTCTGGGATTATCTCAAAGAAGGATAAGATCGAAGAGAAAAGATATGAGAATATCTCAAGACAAAAGAAGAACTTCATCTGTTTCTCTGTGAAAAGATGATGAGAAGAACTTTGTTGTCTCAAATGTAGAAGATATTTATCGGAAAGGAACTCCTTGTGATCAAGAATCGTCCTCCTTTTATAGCTCCGAAGTAGATCGCAACCTCCTCCGCGTATCTCGTCCACGTGCAACTACCGATCCCGCTATTTCCGGATCTGAACAGTCGAAGCGAGATTCTCGTTTGACTCGTTCAAACTCAGCTTGCGGACTTGACTCCGTCGAGCTAGAGCTCGACTTCATCTTCACAAGTAGCTCGGACAGTAAACAGCTGGATTTGGACAAGGATACTTGGTGGGCTCGAGGTCATTTTACTGGGCCTGAGTGGACTTATCTTGATCTTAGGACTTAGGTGATGGGCCTTATGGGCCGGATTTCTGGAGGAAAATCTAGGTTCAACAGTAAGATCTACACTGTATTTAGTTTTTCTATTCAAATGGTTTCTTTACCACACATCTCTCTCAAATAGATTCATATATTAGTTGAAAAGAGGTGGGTCATGAGAGTTGGGAATTCTATTGAATAATCATTTGGTTTTAGACTTTTCGTGTTGTCCTAGTTCTTAGCAAGTCCAAAAAATTAATGGTAGGCGTTAAGTAATGGTTAGTTTACGAGTGTTTTCAACTTGTCAACGAATTTCGATTTGGCTCAGGTTTTTCGTTACCCGTTTTTTTTCCGCTCTTAGAATCTTATATATAATTAGGGAGTTGCTCTCTCCATATAGAGTGTCCACATCATCACAAAACACATTAAATTGTATTTAAAATATTTATTAAATATATGACTATTCATATTTCTTTACATTTATTCATATTTAATAAAAATATACAAATAAATTAATTAATTAATAGAAAGTATGTGATAATTTGATGTTAAAAGTTATCAAAAAGTTGGAATATAAAATAGAGATGGAGTAAAGAAATATTTAACTTCAAATAGTATATATTTACCTTTTTATTCAAAGATTTATCCTATTTAAAAATGTTATAATGTGTTTACAAGTTAAAAAGTTGAATATAAATTAATTAAGATAATAGAAAGCTAATGAAAAATTAGAGTTAGAGTTTGTTTTTCTAAACAAATAGAAATGGAGTTTTATATGTAAATTTAATTGTAGTGAAAAACAAGAATATGTTTACAAATTTTAACCTTCAGTCAAATGCATATACATATTTATAAATTTTAACCTTCAATCAAATACATATACATGTTTACAGTCTAATAGAAGTAAAAAAAAGAAGTAAACAAACATAATATTTATAACATGATAAAATTTTAGAAATAGAAAACTCGAGATAAAGCGGGGTTTAATATCCTAATAAATTAAAATAAAAAATCAAATTATTCATATTTTTTAGTGTTAGTGGTTGAGTTAACTCAAAACATAACAAAAACATGAAAGTTTACACAAAACCATCATAATTCAAATCAACGAGTATAAATAAAATTAAACAGAAAAACTATCGCAAACAACCCCGCGCTTGCGCGGGGCTTCAAACCTAGTTATTAGAATTGGCCTTGTGGGCGACAGTGAAAACTGATAGTGTAAAGAAAGGGCCAAAACAATAGATTCTCAAACCAACCAAATTTGTAAAGCTTTTACGTTTCGGTCAATCGGATTCAAGATAAGATTACTCGCACAATCATGCTATTCACAAACATCCATGGAATCAAACAAGACTAAAAATAAAAAATCCCCCAATAAAGTTTCAAACTTTCACCTTTGCTCCACTTCTTGACGGTTTCCTTTTGTATAACATGAAACCCACTCGCAAACCCCAGTTCTATAAGTAATTTGTGACGATCAATATCTCTATTAAAAAAAAACAGCATATGCAGACTGTTTCTGCAATTGCCTGGTATCAAGAAGCAACCACAGCACCATTAGTACCACCTGAAACTATAAGAAGCAAAACATCATTCGTGTTGTTGTCATTGTTTCATATCAGTTTCTGCTTTAGGCTTATCTAACAGATTTAGTCAATGAAGAAGTTTTACCTTCGGTTCCTTCCTCTTTCTCTTCGTCAATTGTTTTCCAAACAATGTCCTTAAGACCCGTGGTGAGGTTCTTGTAAAACTAAAAGGCAAAAAGATTATCAAGTTGTTCAGAACTAATCCCCCAAAAATTAAGAGCATAATATGCAAACATCAGTTAGTTCTCATGTTTTGCATGCATACCTTGTGGAATTCCAAAGTGTCACCTCCTGATTTTCGCATTTCAACCATGTAAAGCGATGGGGCAACTTGAAAAACCTGAAAGTAGATGTCAGTTGACATATTGTTCATCCAACACTGCTAACATTGTACAAAAAGGGTGATCACTAAGAAAACTAACCTCAGTTGTGACTGCTAACTGACCCTTGCGGCCTGATTTCTCTCCTAGAAGCTTCATCTGGATGAATCAAGAAATGGTATTAGACTGTAATCAGATGCCCAAATCAATAAATACAACTTTGTAGCAGTATTCCAACCTTGTAGTTATTTTTCTTGACATCAAAGCCCATAGGTGCTGCTGCTGCCTCAATTTTTGTGACTATCTCATTAGCCGGGCATTTAGAAGTAAATTGAGTTTTTCGTTTAATAAGCCCCTGAAATTAAAGATGTTTATCACTAACAATCACTAGTTCCACTAATCAAAATACCGAATTCTGGTCACTACATTTTTGAAAAAAAAAAAAAAAAAAAATACTTCTAATTAAGTATGAGTCGGACAAACCACCACCCCAAAGAAAAGCTATACCATTTGTTTTTCAAAAAGTGATCCGAGATTGAGACCCTGGGATGTTGAGATGAGCTCAAAAGCATTCATAGTTATTGGTGTTTTAAGTCCTTCTTCTCGCCTCTCCACAACAAGGTTTTTAGGCTCCTGTTAAAGCAAGAACAAGCTAAGAAATCACCCAAGACAAAGTTCATACAAAATTTATAAAGCCAATAAAAAACATAAGCCTTTACCCCTGATTCATCAAAAATCGCATCAACATCATCAAGGCTGACGTTAGCATTCTCAAATTTAGGTGCTTTATACCCTTTTTTAAACCATTCATTTTCTATGACTTCAGCAAATGTAATCCTCTGTCCATTACAAAAAAAAAAAATCTGTGAGAAGACTTTAGATTTACTTAATCCAGTAGAAGCTTTTGCCTCTTCTAACGGCATGGTATAAAAGGGTAAGAAAAATATACCGTTGCTGGATTGGGATCCAAAATCCTTTTGATTAACTTCTTTGCACTTGCTGAGAACCAGGGAGGGCAGGTAAATTCGGCTTTGAATATCTGTAATCATGAAGACATAAGACTCAGGCGGCAGGTTAAAGTACATATATGTTGAGTCCTAAAACCAACTGACAGAGACATCCATACACCCAAATGATGCATGCTAGAAGTGCAAAACTTGAAACCTTTTTCCCATTGCATGCAAAATGTATATACAGCAGAGAAATAAAAAAAGCAAATGAAGAAAAATATAGCGTCACACCTTTTTATATAATGACGTTAGATTAGAATCTTCAAAAGGTAAATAACCAGCCATTAAGACGAAGAGAATCACACCACAAGACCACAAATCAGCCTTTGCTCCATCGTAACCTTTGTTGTTAATTACCTAGAGACACAAGAATGGATTGGCTATTGAGACAAGAAAAGAATAGACTTCAAGCTTCAAGCCAACTGAGGGTCAGATTGCAGAAGAAATAAACAATACCTCCGGAGCAACATAATTGGGTGTTCCACATGTTGTGTGAAGTAACCCATCCTCCTAAAGAAGGAAGGTCAAAAAGTTAGCTTTCATGACTCATGGAAACTATCTCCTTAGAGGCCATAGTAGCTGTAGTATCCATGCTATCACATTTACACCAAAATAACAGAACAAAGAAATCAATGTATCGATGCTCACTCGGACTTGTTGTGGTAGAGCGCTCAATCCAAAATCAGACACTCTCAAAGCCCCATTTGCATCCAAAAGCAAATTTTCTGGCTGCAACCAGAAGATGCAATCTGATTTAACACATCAAACCCATAACTCTGACACACCGATGCATTCACAAGAACAACTATGCAAGATCAGAAAAAAAAAATATTTCTAACCTTAAGGTCTCTATGATATACTCCTCTGCTATGGCAATAGTCGACCGCATTAATAAGCTGCTGGAAGTACTTCCTCGCCTCATCTTCCTTCAATCTCCCACTGCTCGACTAATAACATACATGACAAGTTTAGAGTATCAAGTCCTTACTACTTCTTCACCCATATATACACAAGAAAACAACCATATTTGAAAGCTTACAATTTTGTCAAAAAGCTCACCACCAGTCACGAATTCCAAAACGAAATAGATCTTAGTTTTGCTGGCCATCACCTGAAGAAAAGAAATTCGGTAACTAACAAAGATACCAAAAGAATACAATAGTATACATGACTGGCTTAAAATATGTTCCATAACTTCAAAAAAAAAAAAAAGCATAGAAGTTTAGATCAACCTCAATCATGCGGATCACATTCGGGTGTTTGATCAGTTTCATTGTCGAAATCTCACGCTTAATCTAGAGAAGGCAAACGAAATCAGTGTTAAACATCTACGTAAATCATGATTCCAAAAGAAGACAGCAGCATGAGATGATTTATATATATATATATATATATATATATTATACCTGAGCGATCATTTTGTTTTTCAAAACTTTTTCTTTATCGATGACTTTAATGGCCACATTATCTCCATTCTCAACATTCCTCGCGAACTTGACTTTCGCAAAGGTTCCTTCTCCCAAAGTTCTTCCCAGCTCGTACTTACCCACTCGAGTCCTACCCGAACTACCTGAAGCCCCAGAAGGCGTCGATCGAGAAGGAGTAGGAGCAGATCGCGAAGGTGTTGCTTGAGAAGCCATCTCTCTCTTATCTAGGTTGCAGGTAACACAATTGTTAACTCATATCATTGAAGCAAAAGTCATTACCGGAAACAATGTTGGAAATAAGGTCTATCTTCCTAGAATGATGCTTACACCTACCGATGCTAGATTGCCTTTTCGGTTTCAAAGGAGACAATTTCCTATTTCCCCATGCTTTGGAATGATAATTAATAAGAGTCAAGGTCAGAGCTAGCTCACGATGGAATCTACTTACCAAGACCAGTTTTTGCACATGGTCAACTATATGTGGCTGTCTCAAGGGTTAAAAGTGGAGGAGATTTAAAGACCCTCATCATTGACGAAGAAGGTAAGAGAGCAAAGCAAACAACTAATGTTGTGTTTAAAGAAATATTTCAGAATTTCAGAGGAGTATGACGTATCTTAAGGCAATAACATTGAGTCATCAATTTTGTATACAAACTCTTAACTTCTTCACATAACTACAATGTTATCTTTACAAGCTTTCAAAGTCATATCATATACAAGAATCCTATGGATAAGCACATCTCACTCATAATGATCTTTATTTATCTTTGTTCTTCTGTCTTTTAGCTATATATTTGCTTTCTTTGGAGTTCTTTAGGATTCCAGCTAAAAATTTATGTAATCATGCGTTTTCATTCAGAGTGTATCTATCTAGGGTTCTAATCTGAGTTCAGTTTACAATTTCTAATTTGAATAACAAAAACAGAATTACACAGCAAACACATGATTTCTCCAACGTTAATGTCACTAAAAGAAATCAGTTTTGTCTTATAATTCACAAAATCATTTTTTTACTAAATCAAATGATTAGCTAGATATAGAAATTTACCAGAAATAAGATTAGGGGATTCAATTGGATGCCAAGATGTCAACCGTGGGAATGAAGCTGCATCCATCTCATTTTTTGCTCTCAGCTTTGGATATGTATGTCATAACACATCTGGGTCAATTATATACGAGTTAGAAGAGCTAAGGTTCCCATGTAATTGAAACAATAGAGCCAATCCGATGTAATTGCATCATCGAAATTGAAAAAAAAAAGTTATTCAATCATACCTGAGAAGAGAGAAAAGAATTAGGCACAATTAGAAAGTATATATCTCTGTCAGCTTAACCCATAACAGATCAAGATGGATCCTTAGAACGAGATCGGAACCAGTGTAATCAAATTGATTTTTTTTTTTTTTTTTATATCTTGTCGGTGGTTCTGGTTCTGATTCTGAGAAGGAGAAGGGAAATAGACAGAGAGTACGGGATTGTCGTGAAAGTTAAAAGTCTTTATTAACTTTTTTTTTTACTTGAACTATAATAATAGGAATTAAAATTATTATCTTTAGTGTGGAATTCCTTTGTCCATTTATTCTTTAACGTAGATTAAAAATATAAGGGTTTGGGTTATGCACCCTTCAATTTATTATATTAGGAATTGTACCCCGCGCAAGCGCGGATTGTTTACATATATTTTTGGTTATTATTCATCATTTATATACTTTATAAACTATGTTTTTAATGTTTTTCCTTTATGTGTTGTTCTGTATATATGATTTTGATGTTTATTTATTAAATATTTATACAAACAAAAAAAAGTTGAGTGATTTTTTTTAAATGTTAGAAATAGTCAATACTTTAGTTTTTTTTAACATCAAAATCAATAATTTAGTTTTTTATGTAACTTATTTTTATTACTTAAATTTAACTGTTAGCTTTCAACACTTAAACATTTTCCATGAAATTTTATTACATACACTATCTTTTTACATAATATATATTATTATGAATTTTAGACATTTTAAATTTTCAGTACATTTTTTTTCTTTTAAAAACAAATCTCTTGCATCTACTGTTAAAAATTAACTTTTAATCTTTTAAATATTAGTTCAACCAATTTTTATTTATTTTTGTCTTTTATATTTTTATTAATCATTTCATTTTTTTTTTTGAAAAACAAATCTCTTGCATCTACTGATAAAAGTTAACTTTTAATCTTTTAAATATTAAGTTCAACCAATTTTTATTTATTTTTGTCTTTTATATTTTTTTAATCCCTTTTAATACATTTTTATATTTTTAGTTAAATAATAAATTATTCAATGATATTATGAAAGTGTATTTTTTTTTTTTTTTTTTTTTTTTTTTGTCAACAACATCTGTCTCTAGAACAGCTCAGGAATCCAAACTGGTGAAACAGAGGTTACATAGTACACATCAGTAGGTAAATCTCGAGCATTTCGTGCTAGCTTGTCTGCCTTCGTGTTCTCCGTCCTTGGTATTTTCATGATGATGAAGGAAATGAGCCTCTCCTTGCACCTGTCAACCTCGTCCAGTAGTAATGAGAAAGCCGGCCACTTCTCTGATTTAGACACCATCTTCACCACATCGGAGCAATCCGTCTGAAACACCATCCTTAATTTTCTGGTCCTTAACATTTGCATAGCCCAGATGAGAGCTTGCAGTTCTGCCTGAAGAGGCGATATGCCCCTTCTCAGATTGCATCCTCCCACAAGCTTTCCAGGGGTGTTCGTGTTAAAATAGTACCATCCTAGACCAGCTCTACTCTCTGATTCTTTCCAGGCCCCATCCACCTAACATATATCGCCAAACACAGGTAATGCTACTTGGGTTTCGGTGTGGGAAGGTGCCATCTCCAATCGTTCCTGAGACTTTGTCCATGCCGCAGTCTCTGCTTTTGCTTTAATTATTATTTCATTCGGATCCCAATTCACATCAGACATAACTTTGTCATTACGGGCTTTCCAAATATACCAAATCAACCAAGGAAACATCCTCATCCTATCATCATTTGGCAAGTGCCAAAATAAATGTGTCATATTTGTAAATAATCCTCCAGTTGGAAAATGGGCTGGTGTCGTTGGAATTGGCGATAATGCCCAAACTTGTAGTACTGGCGGGCACTCAAATAACATGTGATTTACAGTTTCTGAGGCCATCCCACACCGCATACACTGAGGATCAATCAGCATACCCCGACTTCGTAATCTTTCACCGACTGCTATACATCCCGTCAGTGCTTGCCAAAGAAAGTGTTGCAATTTCTGTGTACATTGTGTTTTCCACACCTATACCTGAAGCCGCCGTGTATCCGGTCCAAAAAAGACAGGGTTTGCATCCTCGGAGGCTTGTTGTGCAACCATATATCCCGATTTAACCGTATATCGTCCCGACTTCGTGAAAAACCATCCCAGAGAGTCTGGTCGGGTAACATGTGAAGTTGGGATCCCCATAATCAGCGGGACATCCGTGTTGTCTACTAGCTGGTTTAATAGTGGAAGATTCCACGTTGATGTGCTGGAATTTATTAATTCGCTCACCCGTAGATGAGGGTAATAATTAATTCCAGGTCCGTTGGCTGGCCTCGGGGAAGAAGCTGTAATCCATGGATCATCCCAAACTAAGATAGATGTTCCTGAACCAACTCTTTTAATAAGCCCTTTTTGTACCAGAGGTCGAGCCGAGACTATACTCTGCCATCCGTAAGAGGCCGAGTAAGATCTAATAGGGTCTAAAGGATTAGATTTCCGGTAATACCTTCCTTTGAACACCCTTGCAAACAGAGACTCTGGGAAGTCAATTAGTCGCCAGAGTTGTTTCGCAAGTAAGGCCGTGTTAAAGTCCTCTATAACACGGAAACCCAAGCCGCCATCGTTCTTATACCGACATAGTTTTTTCCAGGCCAGCCAATGCATCCCTCGAGTTTGCCCATTATTACTCCACCAGAAATTTGAAACCGCACTAGACAGCTTATTTGTAATCCCTTTTGGCAGACGAAAACATGACATGACATGCATAGGCATCGCCGAAACCACTGATTTTATAAGAACTTCTTTTCCTCCTTTTGACAGCCACTTGGAGTTCCAGCCATTAATCCGTTGTTGTCGATCTATTAAAAAGCTGAAAATCTTTGTCTTGGCGCCCCCAATACTTTCTGGGATCCCGAGATAGTTCCCCACCCCGCCTACGGATGTAATTCCCAGAATCTGATGTATCTCAGCCCTCACCCCTAGCTCCACTGTATGTCCAAATTACCAAAATTTGGTAAAATTTTGCCAAAATTAATCTGTTGGCCAGAGGTGTTCTCATAGTCCTTCAAAATTTGAAGTAAAACCCGACTCTCATCCACATTTGCTCTACAGAAAAAAAGACTATCATCCGCAAAAAGAAGGTGGGACACTGCGGGGCTCGCCCTAGCCACTTTTAGTCCTGTGATTCTTTTCAACTCCTCCGCCTTTTTAACATTTGCTATCAAGACCTCCGTACAGAGAATAAAGATGTAAGGTGATAACGGATCCCCTTGGCGTACGCCACGATGGGGAACTATTGTTCCTTTCGGTTGTCCATTAAGTAACACCTTGTACTTAACTGAGGTAATACACTTCATCACCCGGGAGATCCATTGTTCCGAAAAACCAATTTTTGTCATCAACGCCTCAATAAAACTCCATTCCACCCGGTCATAGGCCTTACTCATGTCTGTCTTGACCGCCATATATTTTCCTTTACAGGCCTTATTTGTCCGGAGGCCATGAAACATTTCCTGGGCTATAAGAATATTGTCTGAGATTAGCCTGCCCGGAACGAACGCCGACTGAGTCTCCGAGATTAAGCTAGGCAGAAGTATTTTAAGCCTCTGGCAGAGAACCTTGGAAATAATCTTATATCCCACATTACAAAGACTAATTGGTCGTAACTCCGTCATTTTGGTCGGTCTTCCCGTTTTTGGAATAAGGCAGATGTGTGTCATATTCAATCTTTCATCCAGAGTACCCGCTGTGAGAAAATTGTTCACCAGCTCAAGGATATCATTTTTAATGATATGCCATGAGCGTTGGAAGAATAAAGCTGTCATGCCATCTGGTCTCGGTGCTTTCTCAGGGTGCACCTCTGCTTCAGTCGCTGGTCTAGTCAAAGCTGCATTATCATGTGATGTAACCCGTTGTGTCATGTGTTCAAGCACACTGGTAAAGTCAATCGGCATAATGGACGTAAACAGTGTATCAAAATAATTAACTGCAACTCTCTCCATCTCTTTTTCCCCAGCTACCCATACATTTGCATCATTATGAAGACCAACAATTCTATTAACTGCCCGCCGCTGCTTTGTTGAGGCATGAAAAAACTTAGTATTTAAATCCCCGTCTTTTAGCCACATATTTCTACTTTTCTGCTTCCAGTATGCCTCCTCATCTCTATATGCTTCCTTCAACTTATTAGTGATGTCAATAAGGTCTTCCTGGGTACTATTATCATCATCTTGTATTTTCTCTAGCGCCTTCTGTAATTCTGCTATTTTTTCCTTTCTATATGGCTGATTGTTTTTCCTCCAGACCGAGATCTCATGACGGCAATTATAAATTTTGTCCACCAAACCCGGTGCCACCTCGCCCCGAGTGCTGTTCCAGCCCCGATCAATAGACTCGAGTAAGCCCTCCAGACCAATCCATCGTTTATCAAACCGAAATTGTTTTCGCCTTTTGGTTACCTTGGAATCCAGAGTAGCCAAAATTGGCCTATGGTCAGAGCCAATGATTGGTAGATACTCAACATGTGAAACCGGAAATAGATCATGCCAATCTTCCGTTGCCAATGCTCTATCCAGCCGGCACCGCACTATCCTCCCTCGTCTCCGTCCCCTCCAAATGAAAGTGTATTTCCACGACTTGGAAAATCCACAAAACCACAGTCGCTTATCATCAAGTTGAAAGGAATAAAGGTGGATGCTTGACGTAGGGGTCCACCTTGTTTCTCATGATTTCTTGTGATCTCATTGAAATCCCCTATGAGGAACCAAGGGTCTGTCCTTGTTGTTCCAATCCGTGTAATCCTTTCCCAAACTAGATCCCGTAGCTTAACTACAGGGTCACCATATACAAAGGACATAAAAACCACCTTGCCTTCATAGCTAGCCTTAACATCAATGATCCTTTTATTGGAAAACTCGATCTTAACATCATACTCGTTATTATAGAACAATGCCAAACCTCCACTGGCGCCAATTGGTTCTACTGTAACCAACCTATCATACCCAAAATGGAACTGAAATTGTTGTACAAAAGCAAAATTCTGTTTTGTTTTGGAGAGAAAAAGAAATTCAGGTTTAAACTTCCCCCACATTTCTCGAAGATGATTAATCGTGAACTGATTCCCCAAACCTTGGCAATTCCAGCTAAGCACTCTCATTGTCCGAGTCGTGTTTGTCTCTGGTGGTTATGTTTCCGTTCATCCCCACCACACCTTGTCTCAGTTTTAGTATCCCTATTAACCAAGTCCTCTTTAAATACGACCATATTACTCTGTCACGCTTCCCCGACAAGATTTTATACCACCGCCTAAGAGAAAAACCCTTCGTATTTATGTCCCAATTTGTTCTCTCACCTCTCCTCCACCGACTCCAAGGTAATAAGATCATTCCGTAGCCACCCTTAATGACACAAACGAGAGGAAAATACCAGGCCATAATTCCCCGTAATCCTTTACACCCATGACGTGACTCTGTGAGACCCGTCCAGTATCTGTCAATCCACGGCAGCCACGACACGACCCTGTATGCCTCATCCCTCTTGTAATACCTCAACAAAGTTCTAGATAGATCTACCCCCTTTCTTTTATCATAGCACCAATCCTGACCCAAATTTGTCGTCCAAAAAACCGGGCCACGAAAACGATGAAAACGATGCAACCAACCGAGACCATACATTTGTCCTTGAAAAATCCAGTTATGATTATACAACTGTATTGTCAACCTGTGAGTAATCATTCGTCGTAAGCACACCAAATACCCAATTGTTTTCCCTAACAAAGTTTTCCAAGTATGATACATTGCTTTGGTACCTCTCTTATAAAAAACCTCAAACCACTGAGACAAAAACCTCAGAACAGGAATGAAAAACCCTGCTTTTTCAAACACAACTATTAGGAGAGGCACGCAGAAAATAACTCCTCCAAAACCAATACCCAACAGCCAAACCCTGTCCTGTTTTGCTATATGAGAGCCTACTCGTTTTTGCTCAAACAACCACTGTTTGACTAAAAGATATTCCTTGGGACCATCTATCTTAAAAAACTTTCGTGTTTGTAACAAATGAAAAGCCAATAAAGTCCAAACCATAACCATATTCTTATTATAATGAAACAGAGAATCATCGCACGGATTCTCCAGAGTTTTCATATTATAGCTTACAAACAAAGGAAAGAACTCCAAAGAAAAACCAAGACCGAGAGAATATGACAGAAAAACAAGGTGTATTCCGATGTATTATGTATTAATTGAATTATTAATTTTGATTTAATTAATTTGTATTTGTTTTTGCTGATGTTATACTCTAAGAGGGAGAGAGCAACTCTCTAATTATATATAAGATTTATTCATTTTGCAATTCTTTAGTTTTCAATTAAATGAAATCCACATAGTATTTAAGTTTTGTTTTTTTTTTCTGTGCAACTGTTTTGTTTATTACAGAATATTACATATGTTATTGATTTATCAGATGTTCATGGTCGAATACTAGTATAACTTATAAAATGTAAGATAATCTTCTTATTATATTTAATATAATTAATTTAAGAATGTCCAAGCACTAATTGAACTTTTGATGTTATGGAAAAGCCGTTATCAGTCTCAAGGAGCCACAAGCCCTTTTAATGCTTCTTCGCAAAAGGGGCATTGCACAAACTAGAGTTCTTATTTGTTTTTATTCGAACACTTATTTTACCGGACTAGGGATTAAAGCCCCGCGCAAGCGCGGGTTGTTCGCGATAATTTTTCTGCTTTGATTTTATTTATATTCATTGATTTGAAATTTTGAATTATGATGGTTATATGTTAACTTCCATGTTTTGGTTATATTTTGAGTTAACCCAACAATTAACACTAACAATATGATCAATTTTTTTTATTAAGATATTAACACCTTACTTCATCTCGAGTTTTCTATTTCTAAAATTTAATATGCATTTGACTCAACGTTAAAATTTGTAAACATGATGTAGAATCGCAATTGCACTCAAAATATGATGAAAAAGAAAAACATGTATAACTTCTTACATATATGCTTTATTGTGGTAGCATGTGAGAATTGATTATTTTCTATTATGTTAGTTTTGTATATATAAATTGTATTTTTGAAACAAACATGTCACCATTCTTAAAATTTTCATGCTTTTCGTTGCAATGAAATTTAAATAATAACTCGACTTCTATTTTTTAATAAAACAAACTCTAACTCTAATTTTTTATTAGCTTTTTACTATGTTAAATAATTTATAATGTACCTTTTTTACTTGTAAGCACATTATAACATTTTTAAATAGGATAAATCCTTTGAATTAAAACTAACTATATACTATTTCAAGTTAAATATTTCTTTATTTCATCTCCATTTTATATTACAACTTTCTTTTAACTTTTAACATCAAGATATCACATACTTTATATTAATCAATTAAATTGTTTGTGTATTTTTCTTAGTTTTGTTTATGTGTAAAATAGGAATATATATAAATAAATATTAATACACATATATTAAATATCTTAAATACAATTAATGATTTTTTTGCTGATGTGGATGGCCTAGGAGGAGAGAGCAACTCTCCTATTATATATAAGATTTAAATCTAGATGCAACATACAAAACACTAGGTTACGTACAAATTTCAATATTCCATCCGTTTCAAATTAGTTGTCATTCTGGCAAAATGTATCTGGAATACATCCAAACAATTACACATACATTTTGCCAGAATGGCAACTAATTTAAAACGGAGGGAGTAAATGTTTTGTGTGTTCCCGTTCAAATTTAATATGTCGCTACAAAATAACGATTTTTAGATATGTGATATGAAGCAGTTATTAATGATAGCATGCTTAAATTAATTATGCACAATTTATGACAAACTTATGTAATATGAGTTAAACAAAGCCTGAAAATTTCAATTTTGAAGTTAGAAAAATGAATAATAGATTACGTCTCATCTAATCTTTAAAATATTATTGAGAATTATATTATCAAATAAAAAGAAATTTTAAGGATTATATCTCATGGACAGAACCTTTTCAAATATACACCACTTAAAAACTCTTTCAAAACTATAGCAAAAATCAGATGAGAATTGACAATTTTAACCTTACTCAATCTTACAAGTAATTTCGATTTTACATCGCCCAACCTTACCCGATTCATAGTCCGTCGTCTGCTCCGTCGTCGTAGAACATAGAGTCGAAGCTTATCTTATGTCGGAGTTCATCGTATGTTTAATCCCATCGACCGTCGGCCAGCCTTTACATCGTTTGAAATCACGATAAAAGGTGAGTTCGATAGTTTTAGTAGTTCATCGATCTTGGCTATTTCTCGTCAGTGGACACGACACGAGATACATGTTGTTTACTGAATTGAATCATGATTTCTTAGCACTACAAGAAAAACTTTGTATTCCAATGGACACATTCATTGATATTTTGTTGTAAATCACGATTTCCGACATGTTTCACACAAACATCATTTCGTTGGAATTTGATTATTGGAAATGTGCCTTTGTTTGAACGTCGTGGGAATCATTTCCGACAAATTTTATTTGTTGGTTATTCGTCAGAAGTTAATGACGAACTATTTGTTGGAAACTTGTTAATGATTACCATCAAAATTTCTAACCAAATTTCCCAACTAAACATTTGTAAGAAACTCGTAAGTACTTTCCATCGAATATACGATGAATATTTCTGACGAAATATTTGTAAGATTTTAGTTGGTATATTCCGTCGAATTTCCTACAATAGTTTCCGATGAAAATTTTGTTTTTTGCTTTGTAAGTATATTCTCTCAATGTTCCAACACTATTTTCTGACGTAAATATATTTCGAAGTTTCGTTGGTGCCTTCCGTCAAAGTCCCAACAACATTTTCCGACGTAACTAACATTGGTAGAATTTTTGTTGGTACATTCCATCGAAATTCTGACACTACTTTCCGAGTTTGTTGGATTTTGTTGAATGTTTCCATCAAAACTCTTACAAATTTTGATGAAATTCTCACAAAATTATCATTTGAAATATTTATTCTTACCCACAAATTCTAGATAAATTATTATTTAAAACCATAAATATAGAAATAGATATTAAAATAATTAAACATTTTATTATATAAAGATGGATGCGCACAACGTGGTTGCGACACTAGAATTTTTTATAAAATATAGGATTGCGACATGTGTCATTTTTAATGTTACGTCCGTTAAGATCGTGACACATGTCTTGGAAAAAAGGAAAAAAAAATTAAAGGGAAAATTTTAATCTTTTATAATAAAAACGAAAATTTATATAATAAATTAAAAATAATGTAATAAAAATACCTATTAGTACATGGAATAGGTATGTAAACAAAATATCCTAAAAATGTATGGAATATGTTACATAAACCCCTATTTTTAAAAATCCTATTAGTATATGGAATAGGTATGTAAACTAAATATCATAAAACGGAATGAAATTGGTTACATGAGCCCCCTATAAAAAGAGAGCTATTGTATTCTCTTTTTCTCATTCACAAACTCATCAAAACAAATTCAGCAAATCTCTTTGATTCTTTTTCTCTAATTTTAAAATCATGTCTTTGAGAGTTCAAGAGAACAGTGGAGACTATTTGACTCTAGGTCAATTGGATCGAAATCGAAATTATCGCCGTACTATTCTTATGGGAGTTGAGCTTCTATATCAATATAATAAGATGTTACTAACATTAAAGTTTTACTTTTGTTTGAAACAGGAAAATACAATTCAAGTTTTTGTTCATCATTCACTACTTCAAATTTTTTGAGATCAGATGGCCGAAAGAAGCATCATCGAAATTTGTAATTTTAATATGCAGTTTACTCATAAAAAAACTTCTATTACTTGATGAAAAGGTTGATAATATATTATATTGATATATACCTTATTAAGAAAAGGAGGAAAAATAACTCTCATTAAGAAAATAAAGAAATGAAAAAAAGGAAAAAAAAATTGTTACATCCATTACGAAAAAGAAAAATAAAATATATTTCAAATACGAAAAGGAAAAATGTATAAAATAAATTAAAAAACTAACAAAATAATTAGAAAACAACTAACTAATAATGGAAAGAAAATTTTATAATGGCCTAAGTCAAAAACAAAGCTGAAAAAAAATATAAATAGAAAACTAATAAAATAATTATTGAGCCACCAACTAATATTAACAGGAAAAAATTATAATGAAATGACATTCTAATTCTAATAGTCTGGTTTTTTTGTTAGGTAAAAAAATATTGGAAAAAGAGTACAAAAAAATTAAACTATTAGAATTAGAATATCAGTTCATCAACCGAAATCTCTTCAATGAAATAATAAAATTTTCACAAATTAATCAATCAATCAAACTTACACATGTGTAAGTCTTTCAATTTTAGATAAAAGTAAAAAGATAACAAATTAATTCATTTTTCGTATCATGAATTTAGAAAATATGTCAATTATAATAAAAATGTAAAAAGATTACCAATCTAATATTATTTAGAGGTCTTTTATCGGGGTTTTAATATTAATCTACTTACTTTTAAAGTGTCAAATTTATTTAATATTTTTCTATGATTTATTTCAAAAATTGTATAATAAACCCGCGTATACGCGGGGCCTAATCTAGTATTATAAAAACTCAAAACATTAATTAAAACTCCAATGTCGACATGTATGATAAACACCCAAAAACACTTGAAGATAATATCAAAATAAAGAGCCAAAAACTTGAACATAAAACAACGAAAAGGCATAACAAACTAAACGTGTTGTTTGCATGCAAAAAGAACACGAGAATTAAAAAAGCTTAGAGGCTTTGGTTTGGAGTCACATTTGCTCTCATTGAAGGTGGTACTTCGTCTGGAAAGGAATTGAATCAATTTTCTGTTTAGATGTTTTTCCCCTCAGTTGTGTCTCTCTACAGGTAATGTATAATCAAACCTGAGGTTTCTCATGTCAAGAAAATGTGAGCGTTTGCTCCGGCGCAAGGGATCGATGTTGATGAGAGCGTCGATATCGCTTCCCTTTCTCGACGGTGGACACAAACTTACTGAATTGAATCAGGTTTCATATTTGGGTTGTCTTAGTTATGGACTTGGGCAATAAGATTAGGAAACTCAGTTTTGGTGATGATATTCGCGCCGCCGGAGGTGGTGGCGCTGATGGCAATTATCGCGACGAAGAAGCTGTGTTTGCCTCGAGTGCATGTTACATCTGACTTGAGACGGTGGCTAAACACGGCAACATATCTTGGTTAAACTTCAATGTCACTACCAGTTCAATCGAGGTATTTTTCAGTTTTTGTAATCGGAAATGAACAATAGGATATGGTCTTTTGAATCGATGGAATTTGTCTATCATTGTTTGAAAAGTAAAATATTTTCTCTATGAGGGAGCAGAATGAGGCTAATAAGGAGGATATGCATCTTGCAGAAAAGCACCAGGCAAGTAGAAATGTAAGGGAACACCAATGTAATGAAACACATGGTGGGGAGTGATGGAGATGCAGAGGTTCTAGAGGAGATGACCAAGAGGCAAGAGTCAGAGACAACTTGAGGGTAGAGAAACAGCTCTACAAGACGAAATGATGACTCTGTCACAGAAAGAGCGTATGAACAACAACGAGTATCAAGACGCTACTAAAGAGTTGAACCAGGTACAAAACAGAAAACCCTTTTAAATGTATCTGTTTCAAACTCTTTTGCTTTGAGTTTTTAGAAAAACTATGTCATTTTAATGTGTGATATTACTTTGATATGCAGTTTTGGAAAGGGAACGACGATTTGGTGAAAGAAGAGATGATTAGAGTGAAGATAATGGGGTAGTTAGACCCGGAGCTGTTTTTGCCAGCAGTGATGAGGAAACATAAATGTTCAAAATCAAGAGCAGAGATGAAAGCTATGGAGTTATGTTCATTATGGGGAGGACAAATTGGAGATGTGCGTTGGAATCCATTTAAAAATCGATGAACCTGATGGAACAGCAAAGGTTTGGACTTTAAGAACTCTACTTTGAAATAAAATCTTTCTTTTTTTTTATATAGTATCTCAAATTTTCGAAAATGTGAAAATTGCAGAGAGTAGTGGATAAAAAAAGTTGGAAATCTGCGTAAGCTGAAGAATGACTATGGTGTCAAAGTTTATGATGATGTGGTAAGAACAAAGCTAGAGATAGAAGAGTATAATGCGAGTGGTGGCAACTGGCAATGTGATTTCAGAGCTTTTGGACTATGAGGAAAAGAGAACGGCGACAATGGAGGAAGCAGTGGATGTTATGTTGAAGGTAGGGAATGATCTTACTACCTAAGATGAACAAACGTCAGAGGGAGTAAAGATGTGAAGAGTGTTTTGGCTTTAGAAACCAAAATAATACATAGCCAAAATGCATCCATGCGTGTACACACGGGTCTTCACCTAGTATTACTAATAAGTTAATACTCCCTCCATTTCATAATAAGTGTCGTTTTGACAAAATGAATCTGGACTATTTATTGATGTATCTGGATGTGTTTTGAATCTTAATACATCCATATATATCTAGATACATTGGGTAAGTAAAGAGTCAAAACGACACTTATTATGAAACGGAGGGAGTATTAAATACAAATTAAAGCAATAAAAAATGTAAATTAATTTAAAAAATTTAATGCCATATTTTACATTGTATTATAAAAAGCCACCAGTAGAGGATCCACGAAAACGCGCGGTGTGACATTGCGATTTTTTGAAGAAGATCTAAATCCTAAACCTGAGCCGGACCCAAAAACACTAATCAATTTTTTTAAAAACTCAAACGTTTTTAATATGTCTAAAACCAAAAAATTCGAAATCCAAAAAATCCCGAAAACTCTGAACCGAATAAATAAAAACTCTAAATTTTTTGACCCGAAACCCTAACCCGACCTAAAAACCCTAATCAAAATTTTAAAATACCCAAAGTTTTTTAATATGTCTAAATCTGAAAACCCGAAATCCAAAAAATCCGGAAAACCTGAACTGAACCCAAAAAAACTCGAACTCAAACCGAACATAAATTTTCAAAAAAACCCGAACAATTTCTATATCTCTATATATCTATAAAATTAGGTCTGGGATTTTCACCCAAACCCGAACTTGTTTAGAAAACCCAAACCAAACCGATTCAGAAATTTAAAAAACTTGAACGACTTTTATATCACTAAACCCAAAAACCAAAAAAAAACTTTAAAAAACCTGAATTGAACCCGAATTAAATTAAAAAAAAAAAATTTTAAACCCGAAAATCCAAAATCATATTCTATTGATTTGGTATTATCGTTAGATTATGTTAAGTTTTTTTTTTGTAGATTTTTAAGAGCTGGAAAACGGAAATTTTCTAAACCATTGATTTGTTTTAAGTTATTATTCTCGTATCCAAACAATTTTTTTCCATTTATTTTTCTATCCAAATAGCTTTTTCTCTTATTCTTGTATCCAAACATTACAATGTACTAAATTGACCCTCATTAAATCTGTTGTCAAACACTTTCTCTTCATAATTAGATTAGGTTTTTGGTCATAAATTTTTCATGTACACTTCTCAATTAATAATATAAAAGATTTAGAACCAAAAAAAAAATTGTTAACTTCATATTAATATTCATATTAATATTGAAAAATATAATACGAAAATCAACATATACTTCAAAAGAAATTAAACTACTAACGCTATCAACAAAATTATAATTTAGTTCCAACAAAAAATATCATTCAAATTGGCAAAACACGTAAACATTGTTAATGACGTAACATAAATCACATCATTAAGAACCAAGAAAAGCAAAAAGAAAAAGAAGTAAAGAAAGAAAAATGAAGACAAAGATAGCAAAAAAAAAAAAAAAAAAAAAAAAAAAAAAAAAAAAGATAAAGTTAAATCAGAAACCAATATAAAATTAAAAGTTATGCTTAACTATATCATGTAAATTGAAATATTTATACTATTGTTAGACATTTCTTATTACATGTGTGAATATATAGTTATATTTATACTGTTTGTTTCTATGAATCTTTTTCATTTTTTAAGTTTAGTCAAGTGTATAAGATAGTGAAAATTTTATCCTACATAAGATTAAACTAAAGAGATTACAATAAGTTTATTTATGAAATGGATAAAGTCATGAAAAATTTGCAGCGGATAAAAATTCAGAAAAAAAGAAGCTAAAAAAAATAATATATGTATAGTAAAACTCTAGCAACTTTGACCGTTTAAACTAATTATAGAAAAAACAGAAGAACAATAACTGAACACAAAGAATAAGTAGGAAGACGAAGATATCAAATAATGAAGACAAAAAATAAATGAAGCATACATAATAATAGAATAATAAACCGTAAGGACGAAAAAACTTAAGAAGAAGAGTAAAGATGAAGAAGAAACCAAAGAAGAAGAAAAAAGATGAATAAAATGAGAATAGACCGAAGATAAATAAACAAATGAAGAATAAGAATCGGTTTACCATAATCACCATGATCATGCTAGGAAGATAAACTTGAATGTAACTTCTCCAATGACCGGACCTCTATGCCTTACGAGAAAATGTAAGAAAGTTTTGTAATATGTTTTTAATCAGAAATTATCATTTTTTTTTTGGTAAAGAAATCAGATATTATCATTATGAAACTCCATTTATTATTTTGACTGATTATAAAATAATTTATTAAAATTAAAAATATAAAGAAATTATAATTATAAAAGAAAAAAAAATTAAATATTAAAAAGAAAAAATAAAAGTTGTAAAGCTTTGGTATTGATGAACTTTTTAAAGTACCTGAAAATTAAAAAATTCATAAATATTTTATAAAAATATATATAAAAATGAAACCCATGCGTAGCGCGAGTAAAATACCTAGTTATCTCCAATGATTCAGTGTCGAGGCTATCTATTACATGTGTTCTAACCTATGTTCAAAATCTCGCTTATTGCTTACCGTTATGTCGGGCAGCGATACGCGATATTTGAGAAAACCGCTAATAATTTTGGGATTTACGGGGGATAAATTTTAAGTTTATTTTAATATATTTAAAAATTATATATATATACTACAAAACACTTATCATTTATGATTTTTAGCAATTCACAAACATTTCTAATACAAAAATAGTAGTTCCACTCACAAATATTACAAAAGAGAGATTGTCTTGATCATTTTTAAGAACATACAAAAATATATAAGAGATGATAATATATAATTCTTCATCCTTATCCTTATGTTCTTCTGTGATCAAGTAGTCAATTTGAATCAAGGTGTAGTGGATTTAGAAATAGATAAAGCAAACCTGAAAAAAAATCAAAAGGGGATGTTAAATATTGAATTCAATAAGTGAACTAAAGACAAAACAAAACCAGAGAGTGTGATAAACATTTGGTTCATGTCTTAATATGTGTTCAAGCAATTGTTCATGTCCTAATAACAGAAAGAGATGCATTCCGTTTTTGAAACTATATTCACGAAGTAATTAAAGATAAGCAAGTTACATTCATAACAAATACAGCAAAACAGAGCAAGACAAATTTTAAAAGACTTATGTCACATAACCAAACACAAACAGAAAGACACTAAGACAAGAGCAATAAAGTTTACCTTATGGGTTATGCTAAGCGAATGGTAGGTCGCGAAACACAGGATCTTCAGGATAGTAATCTGATTGAAACTCCATGCCTCCACCTTCCTCTTCATCGGATTCGAAATCATCATCATACAGAACTCTGGCCTGTGGAGCTTGTGAAGTTGGCACCAAAGGAACATCTTCATCTACCTCTTCATTGCGATCGAGAAGCCAATCTTCAACTGTATCGTCATTTCCCTCATCAAAGATCACATCACATTTACTTTCTTTGATTTTTTTTTTGCTTCTTGAACAATCTGGCATTGAATTGAACATAGGCGAGACTGTTAAGCCTGTCTATATCCTTCGTGTGAATCTGCAAATTAAGACAATTGTTAAAGAGAGTGCAATGAAAAACAGCAACTGAAACAAAGTAAAGATAATTAAAAGCTAACCGCTCCAAAGCAGCTCCAATTTCTTTCACAACCAGAAGAGCTAGATGTTAAAGCAAGGATCCTAGTCGCAAGCCTTCTCAAATGTGGCATTTCGCAGCCATAAGTTGCCCACCAATTCCCTGTGATTTCACAAGTGAGTATGTGACAAAGGGATAAGGCCGTAAAGAATATAGACCAAATAAAGACTAATACAAACTACAAAGCTAAAAACAGAGACAAACCTGGATCAAAATTTTCATCTTTCTTTTCACATCCTTTTCTTGCCAAAGTGCAGCCAAAAGAACCACTTTTGCTCTTGTAAAGATTAACTTCACGGTTGACAACTAAGTTCTGCTTCTCAAAGTCTCTATGGTAGAATGTCTCTACACAAGCAATGAATGTTTGCATAACTTCATTGTTATATAAATCCGGGTCTTTGTAAAAGTAGAAAGGATTAAGGAAGTATGCAGTAATGTGTAGAGGTGTGTCTAATCGACTTTTCATTTTCTCCTCAACAATCTTCAATATAGGTTCATAACTCCTCTCAGCATGCTCTGTGGCTTCCTTGATAGACTCTTTCGCTGATAGAATCTCACCATAAATAAACCCAAGAGAATGAATCCTTTCTCCATGTGCCAGCCTTAGAACTTTCACTAATGGGCTGAACACTTTCAAAACAACTTTCATACTGCTCCAGAACGCATTATTCATCACCGAATCACAAGAAGCTTTACCTTTGACACTCTTCGAATGCTTATAAACATCCACTCATCACTACTAAACATGTTCTTGAGCTGCGCCTTCATCTCATAGAGGCTACTAAGTGTTAAGAAACAAGTAGCAAATCGAGTTGCTCCTGGTCTCACTATATCCTTCTGCTTTATATATGCTCTCATCATGTCCAAGGTCTTATGATGAGCATATACAAAAGATGGTCAGAGTCTTTGCCTGATCAATGAGCATAGTTTATCCTGGTAGCTTGGAAATCCCTTCAAGCATGAGATCCACTGTGTGAGCAGCACAACTAGACCAGAAGATATTTGGCCTCTTCTGTCTAAGCAATCTTGTAGCTGAAACGTTATTGGTGGCATTATCTATCACGGCTTGAACCACCTTATCAGCTCCTATTTCCTCAATACATTTGTCAATGTATTGGAAGATATACTCACCCGTGTGAGCATCTTTAGAAGCATCCTTTGAAGACAGGAAACATGTACCTCCTCTTGAATTGATACACAAGTTCACTATCGTCTGTCATCACTGAACAACCTTCTTTAATTCATTCACTACAACAAACACGGAAAGTAACGTCGGTTATGTAGAGTTTGACGTCGGTAATAAACCGACTTAAAAAGTATAGCTTCGGTTTGATAACCGTCGTCTTAATGTATGACGCTAAATGGTTTAGCTTCACTTCAAACACCGACGTGTATATTAGCGTCAAAATTTTGGCGTCACTTATCATGTGACTTAACGACGGTTATCATCTGACCCAAAAGATAAACTTTTTAAAGTCAGTTGTACAACCGACGTATACTTCATCTTTTAAAGTCAGTTAAACCTGAAACCAATTTGACCTGTTATTAAAATCAATATGTTACTTTCTCAAACTTAAACCAACTTGTTATTAAAACAAAACCAAGTATGTTATGTTCTTAAACTGAAACCAATCTGTTATTAAAACCAATATGTTATGCACTTCAACTGAAACCAATAATCCCAATACAAGTACAATAATGTATCCATACGTATGAGAATTCTTCAGATAATAACTCTTCATAGACTTTCTTTATACTCTAACTCTTCACCGACTTTCTTTGTACTCTTTCACTCTTTCTCAAGGTCTCAGAGAGCTGCTTCTGCCTAAAATTAGATGCAAATTCAATTCACAGTTATATGAATGATAAGTTATTCAATCAGATGCTTCTGCTTCTGCTCACTGTGAAAATATTGTTACCTTAGATATGTTCTGAGCTTGCTTAAGAATGTCAAGCTTGTTTTCATCTGTCTCAGACACCTGTAGAAAAGTAACAGCTTAAGAATGCCAAGCTTGAAGAAAAGCATTGTTAAAACCAAGCTTGAAGAAAAGCATTCACTTACTTGAAATTTGCATCTGGATTCAATCAAAACTTGAAGAGCACTTGCAACAATATCAACTTTGCCAACGAAACTCTTCACTAATAACTTAAACTCAACCATCTCCATGTTAACTGATGTAGAGTCCAAACTTGAGAAGTATTTAGACGGCGTTGGACCATGGCCTATGAATCGAACACGTCCTGAATGCTCATGACCAAAATGCGTATTTCTCCTATACTTCTTCCACAGACGTCGCTTCAAGTCTTTACATCTCGCTCCTAAAGTTGATATCACATATTTTCTCCTTTTAATAGGATTATCAAACCAAAACTTTTTCTGTATTCAAATAAAACATTATTAGTTAAAATACAGACGAATGAAAACCTCGTAAAGAAAATTGTTAACTTGAATACCTGAATCACTTTCCAGGCCATATCCTTCCTGTATGCAGGAACTTTCCTCCAATCAGTGTAGTTAATTGGTAAGATGTTTAGATCGCAGCTCAAGGAACCTAACCAGGAACCTAATAACCCTCCTGAATCCTTTATAAGTTGTCCTCTCCTATTATAATCAACCATAACTCGACGATTTTTCATACTCCAAACTTGCTTTCCAGAAATATTTTCTTCTGTAATCTTTCCATCATCATCTACAACCATAACCATGTCAATTTTAAGAACATCTCATATCCATAGATAAATGAAGCATAATTCAATCATTTTTACCTATAACATGAACCTTCCATTTTCCACACGCTAATTCTTGTCCGAGAAGAGGTGGAGAAAAGACATCTTCATTCTATTGAGACATGATTACATCTAAAATGAAAATGAAACATTCATGAGAGTAAATAAAATATTCACTGATGATACTCACTAATTACCAACATACAAAGAAACATTCAAGACACACAACACACAATCAAGTATCATACAAAAACTCGGATCTAATAAAATACCTCCATATTAGAATCTAAAACACTCGGATCATCAAGATTCTCAACCTGTCTTACTAGTGTAATATTAGGAATATTATCCTAATCAACATGTACTTCAAGCAGGAGAATCTTCAATATTTTGAGATACATCACTTGAAGCCTCAGGATCACCCATATCATAAAAGTCTCTTGGTTAGACCCGTACTACAACACTCCATCATTCTTCTTGTGGATCGTCCACATAATATACTAATCTTGCTTGAGAAGCCAATATATACGGTTCATCTTCCTCACCGTCCCCAGTATGTATTGGCCGAGAAAAATTCACAACTTCATGACCAAAGTCATCCTTCTTATACCCTCTAGAATCACAAGTATTAGCCCATTTGCATTTGAATAATACAACTCTAAAAGAGTCATAATAGTTCAATTCAATAATCTCAACTAGTTTCCCATAATAAGAAACATTTCCAGCTCTTGGGTTAAAGATCACTAGAACTTGCATAACTAATAGTTTCAGCCAGAGACAAACACTCCACTATTCTGAGTTCTTAAGTCTTGATCTCTTTCTAGAGTTCTGAATTTGCATCTATTAACATTAAATGCAGTAAACTTTAACACTTATCAGAAGGACCCTGGGCAAGACAATGAATATCACTAGATAAACCTTTGATATCATTTTTCTCAATCCTTTCTTTCAGCCATTTACCAAAATAGAGATGCACATGTCGATCAATATCTATAATACTGCCTCTCTTTCGGCGTCTAAACTGTGATCTTCTCAACTCATTCTTGAATCTCCTATATATTATTCCAAGAAATAAGAAATCTATCAATATATACATCTAAGAATGGACAATTGAATAAGAATTAAAGTGGAACATACTTACTCGCGATATTCATCTAAGAATGGACAATTGAATAAGATATATCGGTGTGCCTGCTGCCACTCTAAATAACTAAGAGTATCCATCGTAGAAGCACCAACAAATCTCCCAACCGAAGGAAAAATCAAAGGAATCTGTGAATTTGAACCTAAGCTATGCTCAACTATTGGATCTCCACGATCATCCACTCTCTCAACACGATTAAATCTTGTCTCTATCACTTCAAGATACATGGAGCTGAAAGTTAAACACTCTTCTGCAATGAACTGCTCACATATAGAACCTTCAGGCTTTGCTCTGTTTCTAACATATGTTTTGAGATGTCCAAGCATCCTATAACAATTAAAGATATTTAATACATTATAATGCTCTAACTAAGTAACACATGATATTAAGAATAAGATCATACCTTTCGACTGGATACATCCATTGAAATTGAATTGGTCCTTCTAGTTTAACTTCTTCAGTCAAATGAATGGTCAAGTGCACCATTACCGTGAAAAAAGAAGGAGGAAACACCATCTCTAAATGGCACAATGTGAGAGCAATATGCTCTTGCAACTTATCGAGATAATTCAGATCAAGTACTTTGGAGGATATTTCCCAAAAGAAATGACACAACTCAGTTACAACAAATGATACCTCTCGAGGTAATGTGACATTACGTATAGCAACAGATAACAGCTGACCCATTAAGATGTGGCAATCATGACTCTTTAAATTCACCATTTTTCGGTTATTCAGATCAACACAACTAGAAATGTTCGAAGAAAATCCATATGGTAGCTTCACACTCTTCAAAATTTTAAGAAAACTATCCTTTTCACAATTGGTCATTGTGAAACACGCTGGAAGAAATCTACCACTCACATCAGGCCACAGTTCAGAGCGTATCCCAAGTTCTTGAAGATCCTTTCTTGCATTCAGATTATCTTTGGATTTACCTTTGTCATCAAGTAATGTAAACAATAGATTATCCAAGACATTCTTCTCTATATGCATAACATCGAGATTATTCCTCAAGAGGAGATGTTTACAGTATGGTAATTCAAAGAATATGCACTTCTTTCTCCATTGATGTACTTCTTCACTCTGTCGACCTCGCTTTCTTCCACTGTGATCAACTTTCTTCCCCAAAGTGATATCTATATTCTCCATTTGCTGGGAAATAGCAAAGCTTGATGGTCTGATCGGAGGAGGCCTTAGATTCTATAAAACCATTGAAATGTTGCTTATCCTTTCTAAACTTATGGTCTTGAGGAAGAAAACGACGATGCCCTATAAAGCAAAACTTTTTTCCATGGTTAAGACGTTGTTGAGTGGCATCAAAACTACAAGAAGGACATGCTAAACCTGTATGTACATTCCAACCGGACGGATTTCCAAGTCCTGGAAAATCACTAACAGTCCATAATAAAGCTGCCTTCATACAAAATGTCTCCTTTAGTGAAGCATCGAAAGTAGACACGCCTTCAGACCATAAATCTTTTAGTTATTGAATAAGAGGCTGGAGATACACATCAATATCATTACCTGACATGTGTCTTCCCGGAATGACCATTGAAAGGATCAGTGAAGTTTGTTTCATTGCCATCCATGGAGGGAAGTTGTAAGGAAACAAAAAAACAGGCCAAACACTATATTTTGTACTCATTGTACCAAATGGGTTGAAACAATCTGTAGCTAATCCTAACCGAACATTTCTTGGTTCTGCTGAAAACTCAGGAAACTGCTGGTCAAAAGTCTTCTAAGACATTCCATCTCGAGGATGTCTCAGTTTACCATCTTTATTCTCAGATTCAGCATGCCATCTCATATGTTGAGCAGTTTTTGATGACATAAACAAACGCTGCAAACGTGGTTTAAGAGGAAAATACCTAAGGATTTTAGCAGCTTGTTGCTTCTTCTTCTTCTTCTTCTTCTTCGTTTTTTCCATTGTGTCACCTTCTTTTATTCTTGATGCTTTCCACCTTGAATTTTCACAAACTTTGCATTTTTCTCTAGATGAGTCTTCTCCCCAATACAACATACAATCATTAGGGCACACATGGATTGTCAGATATGTCAACCCTAATTTGCGAATTGTTTTCTTCATATCACTGAACGAATCTGGAAATCTTGCATGCTCAAAAGCTTCTTTTAGAAGATTGATTATCATAGACATACCATTACCGCTTATCCGAGAAAGACACTTGATGTGATACAACTTGAGCATAAAAGTTAACTTGCTGAATGACTGGCAACCTTCGTAAAGAGCCTGACTACAATCTGATAGCAACTCATCAAATGCCTTCTTTTCCTTCAAAGGATCCTCATGTAAGTCATCAGATTCCATCTTGATATTCGGAGGGTCTGAATCTATGTTAGGAGGGTCTGAATCTATGTTAGGAGGGTGTGACTTCATACTTGGGAAAATATCAGCTAGTAAATTGAAGGTCGAGCTATCAATGAAGGTCGAGCTATCACTCTGATTGACATTTGGTTGATGATCTAAACTAAAAGCTTGTCGAGTGTCCTCTAAGTCTTCACCGTGTAGATACCAGTTTGTATACGTGGAGAGAAAACCATGAAGCATCAGATCACCTTCAATGTCAACTCTGGACTTGAATTTGGCAAGAGAACAACGTTGACATGGACATTTCAACATGTCTGCCTTGATTTTCCCAAAGGAAAAATCTAAAAAACCCTCTACTCCAATTCTATAGTCTTGAGTCAAACGAGATTTTGTTATCCATGACTTATCCATACCCACCTATAACTCAAATTAAAGACACAATATTATAACTTGTTAGATAAAAAGGAAACTCACTTATGTGAGTTTCAAAGATACTTGAGTATCTTAACTAAAACCCAATTCATTATCATATCACGCAAAATATAGATTTGTTTCATATAACACTTATGTAATATACTTCATAATCAGTTTAACACATCATCAATGCACATATAAAAGCAGCATATGATTTTTTAGAACGTATATGGAAGAGTTCTAAATGAAATTCTAAATTCAAGTATGATATCATTCATAATGAAATACAGAACAAGCATAAACATGGTGAGTGATAGCATTCATCTATGGCACTAGCATTCATCTATGGCACTAGCTTTAAACTATGAAGCACAACGCACAAACGATACACTCACGAAGCACAAACCAAGCACAACCCAAAATTTTCAAAAACAAACCAAAATCGAGCTGGTGAAGAGATTTGGTACATGATAGAAGAAGCTTATGATGACACTGGTGTGATGATCGATTATCTCCCCCAGAAACTTTGATAAACCTTCGAAGCCCAGAAATTTGATCTTAATCAAATTAAATTTCTCAAAAAAATTCTATCGAAGAAAAAACCAAAATCGAGCTGGTGAAGAGATGTGGTACCTGATAGAAGAAGCTTGTGATGACACTGGTGTGATGATCGATTATCTCCGCCATAAAATTTGACAAACCTTCGATGCCCAAAAATTTTAATTGTTAGACCTTAATATCTTAATCAAATCAATTTTCTCATAAAAATCATACCGTTCAAATCTTCACAGTCGAGCTTTGAGAGAGATACGACTATAAATCGAGATTTTATGCCATTGAAATGTAGACAATAAGCTAGAGAGAACTTTTGGAGAATTTGAAAATTGATCAAATCTGTTTGGAATCGCGAAATCAATTTCCAATTTCGGAACTGGAAATGAGAAGAACAACTGGGCTTTTGTGAAAAACTAGGCTTTTGTCTAAAATCCAATTACACGTTGTAAATAATCAAAGTAAGCAAATAGTGATGCAAAATATAAACTCGGTTCACTAAACCGACGTTATTTTCCTTCCTTTCAAAAATCTTAACGATGGTTTGATAAGTGACGTAATTAAAGGGACGTTACTTGACGTGTTTCTTGTAGTGATTCTTCTTCTAGACCTTTCAGCTTTTCCTTTGTCTTCTCTCGCTCTTCATTTAGCAACGGCTCTCCCAACTGATATTGACTAGGAGGCTTCCACCCAGGTCCAAACTGTCCTAAGGCTTCACAGAACAAGTTGTAGATTCAACGAGCACAGTACTGACGAACAACATGTGATTTCTCCTTCCAGATAGCATCATTGATGCTCTGTTGCCGTCGTCCAGCCACAGAAGCTTCAGGGTTAATTGACCTTGCAAATTTATCCATAGGCCCTTGAAAGTGAGGCTCTCTCATAGATCCAAGCTCTCTTTGAAGCTCATCGATTATGTGGTCCTTGCCTATATTGACCTATGCCCTCAACGCTTCCTCACTCTTCCTCTTATTAATCTTCTTAGTTTTCGGTTTCATGATCCCTTTCATACACTTCTCCTGATCTTCTTTAGTTGACCGTGGACAACGAGCAACATTTCCCTTCACCTGAGCTATATGCTCCTTCATTCTGGTGACACCACCATAAACTTCTTTCCCACAAAGCTTGCATCTTAGCTTGCTTGGAGTCCTAGCATTGAAGATAAAGCCGTATTCCCCTCTTACATCATCCGAATTCCCCTACGTAATTGGTGGAGGACCCTCCTCTGTTGGTGGATTTTCCATTCAATCCTTTAAACCTGACAAACAAAAGCATAAAACATGTTCACTAACCATATAGTATAAAGCCAAGCAACAAAATTAGCTAAGAAAGCTAATAGTCTAATACTCTCTCTGATTTCTTTTCCTCTATACTCTCTCTGATTTCTCTTGTTCTAACAACATCAACACAATAATACATACATTCGCTCTACACAAGTACTTAACCCGAGACAAACAAAACAATAAAACATGCTCACTAGCCGACCAAAATTAGCTAAGAAAGCTAATACTCTCTCCGATTTCTTTTCCTCTATACTCTCTCTGATTTCTCTTTTCCTAACAACAGCAACACAATAACACATACACTCTCGTTCTTTAAGTACTTACAAATCATTTAAGAACACTAATATTTAAGAAAGCTATAACATTTTCTAAGAAAAAGAATAAAACCAAGCATGAGACAAATCTCAAATCTAAAACATTACCTAAGAAAAAGACCAAAACAAAGAAGAAGACATAACTATGATACCAATACCATCAAGCAACGAAAGAATCAGACAACAATACAACATATGTGACAACTTTACCTATCGTAAGTGAAGAAGAAGAACTAAGAAATCACATAAGCAAACTAATGCTATCTCTAGTTTCTTTTCCTCCATCTAAGGTTTCAGAACACTTCCAAGACATAATTAGTTAATTACAGTAAGACATAAAGACACCAAGAAGAGGATAAACTCAAGTCTAAAACATGAACTTGTAAAACAACAAAACATCACGAAATCGAAAAAGCACAAGTTAGATAAATGGTTACCTCAAATTCGCTTCGAGAATCCTCTGGTTTTGGGAAAACCGTAAAAGAACTCTAGTCAAAGTGATTTCTTCTTCAGAATTTTTCGATCTGGGGTGTGTTATTTGACTGAAATCGGGATTAGGGTATGCAAATGGAACTGATTCCCAAATCGATTTCGTAATTGGAAGTTGTAAGTCGGATTCAGGAAGAAAAAAATCGAATGTGGGCTCAGTTAAGAAACAAATGGGCTTGAATATCAAAATAAAACAATTTGGCCCAAACGATTTAATTGTTTCTCGGCCGGTTTTCTCATTTTCGCGGTCAAACAACAGTTGACCGGTTATTGAGCTGATAAGATGAAATCAGTTCGGTTCACGTTATCTCGGCCGGTTTTTGCGGTTATCGCCGTTTTGAACACAGGTTCTAACTCTTAACTAAGCGCTGAACCCCTAATACTTTTTTTCCTTTTTCGAATTGACGGACAATTCTGATATTTGATTATTTCCTGAGGATTCAATTAGGCCCAAAAATAGGCCCATTAGAGAGAAAACCTAGGGTTCCCTATATACTCCGCGTGCATACCTTCACTACACCCCTCGCTATTCCTCTTCAAATCGGCACTCTTTAGCCTCAGGTATGTATCTTCTTCGATTTCGATTATTTTTAGCTCAGGTTACTTATTCGATCTTGATTTCTCTCGGTAGTTCAATTGTTTATAATCGTATCATTAGGTGATTGGAAATTCAAACTTTATATATTTATATCTAAGAAATTCTTGGTGATTACGAACCTGAATTGATATTTTGTGTTTTCTAGCTTTTATCAATAAGAAAGTTTCGTTTTTGCTGAGTCGTTGTGGTTTTAGTGGTAAATCTGTTCTGATCTACTTTATATATCAGTGAAAAAGGTTCAAGCTTCAGACAATAATGGCGTCTTTCTCCAACCTTAACTCTGATGCTGGATTGAAGAAGCTCGACGAGCATCTTCTCACTCGCAGTTACATCACCGGGTAAGATCCCTACATGTGTAAATTTCGAAATCTCTAACCTTTTTGAAGAATTGAAGTAACAACTAGTTTTGCCTTTGTGTATTGTTGACAGATACCAGGCTTCAAAGGATGATATCACCGTCTTTGGTGCTCTTGCAAAGGCTCCAACTTCGCAGTATGTGAATGCATCTCGTTGGTACAGCCACATCGATGCTCTCTTGAGGATCTCGTAAGCTCACTCTTTCTGTTTTCTACTTATTTACGGTTTTGTTTTTGGATTCATCTGATGTGTGTCTCTCTATTTCCAGTGGTGTCTCTGCCGAAGGAAGTGGTGTCATTGTTGAGGGATCAGTCCCAATCACAGAAGAGGCTGTTGCTACTCCACCTGCAGCTGACTCTAAGGTACTTTCAGATCGTTTCTATTCTCTATCTCGTAATATGTGTCTTGTGATTATAAATCTGTTAAGACTCATAGAAGAATATGTTTTATTGTAGGATGCTGCTGATGAAGAAGATGATGATGATGTTGACCTTTTCGGCGAGGAGACGGAAGAGGAGAAGAAAGCTGCTGAAGAAAGAGCAGCTTCTGCCAAGGCATCTACAAAGAAGAAGGAATGTAAGTTTCTAGTTTTGCTCTACACTTGTAGTTTACGATATATGAAGATGTTTTGATCTCTGATCTTGGTTTTTTTTTCTCTTCTTTGTTAGCTGGTAAGTCATCAGTATTGATCGACATCAAGCCATGGGATGATGAGACCGACATGAAGAAACTAGAGGAAGCTGTAAGGTCCATTCAGCAGGAAGGTTTGTTTTGGGGAGCATCAAAGCTTGTCCCTGTTGGTTACGGTATCAAGAAGTTGCAGATCATGTGCACCATTGTTGATGACCTTGTGTCTATCGACACCATGATTGAAGAGCAACTCACTGTTGAACCGATCAATGAATACGTCCAGAGCTGTGACATTGTTGCCTTCAACAAGATATGTAAGTTTCAGGAATCCTTTCCATAACTACTTAAAAAGCTATTATACTTTATATGAAAAGTGATGTGCAGCTAACTGTGTATGTTGGATTTGAATCATAATGCAGGAGAATTGAGAAAGCTCCAAGGAAGGTGGTTTTGTTTATGCATCTGGTTCTTGTTTTTATATCTTCAGTTCCTCAAGTTTCTGTAGACTTTGTTTTGATTCTGCTTGTGGTTTTTGCCATCTCTGATTTTTGATATTTTACGAAGAACCAGAATTCAGTGTTTGCTTAAGATTTTCAACCTTATCTCGAAAAAATGTCGAAAGTACTTAAATCATTATAAGTTGAATAAAAAAGTTGATCCTCTTTTCTGTTTTGTTAAGAATTACACTGTTAATCTAAGTATTACGGAATAGTGATACTGTGGTTGTAGTTAGTAAAATTGAAATAGACGTAAATGTTTCCACAAACTTTCCTATTGAATGATGATGAATTGTAGGAAAAACGAAAACTCTTGCACAAGATACTTTCTTTAACAAAAAAAAAAGGGTCTCCGCATAAGCCATAACTGGTAACATACTTTCTGCTGAATTTAGAGAATTTTCTGTAGTACAATGAATTGTCTATTATAAATTGAGTGATTTACTTTTAAGTTTTAAGTTTCAACATACATAAAGAGTGACTTTTTCTCATGGGTGCACTTTGTGGTGGCATGCCAAGATTACAACTTTACCCTTAATGAAAATGGATGAAAAAAACAAGAGTTAATTTTTTTCCCAGCCACATGTTTCATCGCAGATTTTGAATTCATCATCAGAAATTTCAGAAATGATGACATGTTTGTTTTGGATCCAGATTTGCACACAAAAAGAGTTTGATTTATATCTGGCGACAGCATACCGTTTGAAATCGATCCAACATAAATATCGGAACATCATGGGAATGCGATTGTATCACATGACTTGCAATAGGCCTGGGCATAAAAACCGATCCGAAGGACCCGACCGACCCGAAAAAATCGATTCCGGGTAGTATCCGTTTAGGCCTAAATCACCTGTTAGTTATTTTTCTTCTATACCCACGAGTCTCGGGTCGGTTCCGGTTATTACCCGTTTACCCGTGGGTACCCATTTAGATCCGACTTGTCTACTTTGTTTCTTAATTTTGAAACTTATGTATTGTTTTTGTCTCTTTGGTGTTTTAAACCTTAAATGCTTGAATATTTGAAAGTTCAAAATTCAAACTTGTATTGTGTGGTTCTAACTTATTAAAATCTAATGAAGTTTATTTGAATTTTTGCAGTTCAAAAGTGATAAATCCGGGTAAAATCAAGTTAAAACGGGTACAAACGGGTAAAAATACCCGTTTAATACCCGAAACCGACGAGTATCCGCAGTTTCTTGGATAATTTACAGTTATTTTTGTACAAGACCCGTTAGACCCGGAACCGAAAGGAACCGACCCGAAACCGATCCGAAATAGTAGCGGGTCCTATTTGGATAAATAATTAAAATAACCATAAGACCGGGAAACGAAAGAACCGACCCGGAACCGAACCGAGTACCCATTATGCCCAGGCCTAACTTGCAATGAGATATCCCCTATTATTTGTACAAGTTTGTTTCTTTAATTTTGGACATGGATCTGGAAGTTGCGTTTTGTTGGAGTAAATTGTGTGTTTGGACAATAAAGAGATGTGTACGCTTAGATATATTTTGCTTGTACGCTTTCATAAAAATCCACCATTTACATTGTGGATAGTTTATGTTTGTACGTTTGGATGTATACACATAAAACCAAAGTTTGTGGCGCAATTTGAACTCCGACGACTGCAATGTTGGTCTTTGGTGTTTGACTGAGAAGCTGAAACTTTTTGTCCATGTTTGATTCCCATCCAATCTTCGAAATTGTATGATGTAAGGGAAAAGTTTATCTCTTCTTGGATGAATGTTTTTGGACGAATTTTGACTTGTGGATGGGTTTTATAATCATTTGAACATGTGGTTCTATTTCATAAAGTGTCGATTTTGTAAGTCGTGATTTCATAAAGTATTGTTTCATATGGCGAATATAGAGGAAACAGAACAGAAAACTCATTTGTAAGAACAAACATCTTCACCAATCATGTCTTAAGAACATCCGATGGATCCTCTATAATGGTGGATTTACATGATTAAAGAATACTGTAAGCTGCATTTGTCTGTTGCTTTGCGGACTTTGACTCGACGCCGTCGCCGACTCCGACTCGACGCCGCCATCTCCAATGCATAAACCCAGAAACCAAAATAAAATAATAGTTGAAAGTTGTTGTCTTTATCTTCGTCATTTCTTCTTGTTCCTTTTTTAGAAACTGAACAAACTTAAAGAAGTTTGATTATAGCTGTTATTGGTTCTATAAACATTCAGAGTTCATAATTCATCCATATGCCCACAATTTTCATCAAATCAATAGATTGTATTAAACCAAAGTCATTGAATACTCATAAGAACTGAAACCTCATATTCTTCAAAATTGGGATCGTTCATGGTATATATAAAGCTAAACCATACATGAAAATATATTAAAATTACCATTAAGTTTTTTGATTGTTTTAAAAAGGAGAAAACCATATCAAATACCCAAAATTCAAGAGAGTTGTCAAATTTTCTGGTGGTAGAATCCCTTATATATTAAAAGAGAAGACTTTGGTGAGGTGTTCGTAATTTGCAACACTCTCAGGGTCTTCTTAGAATAAGGCTCTTTTTACTAGAGTAATCTAATATATTATTTGTGAAGTGAAAATTTCGTTTAGAGCCACCACATTCAATCTCAGCTGGTTGATTACCCACATATCCTTAATGAAAATCTAGATTAAATCTTCAAAATTTCCTTCTTTTTATCATTTGATTTGTGTAACGCCAAAAATTTATAGAAATTATTCTTTTCAAATTAAACTATTTATTTTAAAAAGATATAATGTTTTTCTGTTTTTCAAAAAATAATTCACGAATTTATTTATTCATTAAAATATTAAAAGATAAAAACCCTAACTACTATATTATGTTAATTGTATAATTTCATATGTTAATTGGTTATACTAGACCTTAGTTCTATTAGAAGTTTAGAACTATTGATTTACTGCTTATTCATTATTTTACTGCAAGTTTTATCAAAACATCCGCATCTAAATTTTATTTCTCTCACTTTTGAAATAGTCAATACATGCTTTGGTAGCTAATGGAATCACAAAGATCAGATATGGTACCAAGGATAAACAGTTTTACCCAAGAAATAAAGGGTATATGCATCTTTTCTGTTTGAACAAAACTTAAAGCTCATGAAACCCTAATTTTAATAAAGGTATCTAATAAGATTTGCGATTTTAGATTTGGATCCATCATAGAGTTTCATAGTTCGATTTAGTATGTATCAGTTGATTGCTTAATGTAATAGTGATTAAAAGATTTATGTACTAAATTGTAACCAGTTGAAGATTAGAAAAGGCGGAGAAAACACCAAATTAAGCCACATTATTTACGATGAAGATTAAACCAAAATAATATTTTAAAAATTCATTAAACAAGGTGGAGAAAACCTCAATTTAAGCAAAAAAAAATCATTAAAATTGACAAGCATTGTCTATTATGTGTTTATGCTGTACGGATGGAAAGGGGGAGGAGGTTATTGTAGGGTTAGGATTTAGAAGGTAGGGTTTATATTGGTGAGTGTAAGGTTTAGTTTTTTTTTGTGCGCTTTTAAAATTTAAAGGATAAAGGAAATAGTTAAACAACTAAATTGTTTAATCTTTTGTTCAAATCATATCGATTAAATAAAAAAATTGTGTATTCTTAAAATATCATATGAATTTTTGTACAACAACAACAATTACAACAAATTAAGAAAAAAAGAAGATCTATTTAAAATTAAAAAGAGTTGTCTACTATCTGGTTATGGTGTACTGTATGAATAGGGGGGGTTATTTTAGGGTTATGATTTAGAATGTAGGGTTTAGTTTTTTGTGCGTTTATAAAATCCTTAGTTCTTGAAAAATTTAAAGGATAAAGAAAATAGTTAAACAACTAAACTGTTTAATCTTTGTTCAAATCATCTCGATTTAATAAAAACATTTCGTATTTTTAAAATATCATGTGAATTTTTGTACAACAACAATTACAACAAATTAAGCAAAAAAAAAGATTTATTTAAAATTAAAAAGAGTTGTCTACTATGTGGTTATGGTGTATTGTATGGATGAGGGTGTTTATTGTAGGGTTAGGGTTTATATTGGTGGGTGTAACGTTTAGTTTTTTGTGCGTTTTTCAAATCTTTAGTTCTTGATAAAAATTAATGATAAAGGAAATAGCTAAACAACTACTTTTTTTTTTTTCAAAATCATATCGATTAATAAATAACATTGCGAATTTTTAAAATATATTTTGAAAATTTTGTACAACAACAACAACAATTACACCAAATTAGCAAAAATAAAATAAATCCCAAACTAGACCATTAATCGGATATGAAATAAGAAGAAAACCCTGAATAATAATAAGGAAAAGACGAAAGTTGGAAGACGAAGACGAAAAAAAACAGAAGAAGAAAATAATTGAAGAATATGTGAACAACAAAGAAGCTGGAAAAATCAAAAGATAAAAAAATGAAGAATAAGAAAACAAAGCCAAATGAAAAACAAATTGTAAATAAAAGGAAGAAAACGAATAAAAATCAGGAAATAAATAGATGATGATGAAAGGAGAGGAAAATAAAAAGAGAATAGAAAGTTTGATAAGAATAACAAAAAAAAGTATAAAATGAAGGAAAAAATTATGAAAGAAGTAAAAGAAGAAGATAGTATGGGGTTTGAGTTTATGATGTACGGTTTATATTGATTGGCGTAAGGTTTAGTTTTTGATGCGCTTGAAAAATTCTGAATACAATACATTACCGATTAAAAAAACAAAAAAAACTTTAAAAAGAAGTTAGAAATAAAAATAAAAGCAAATCTAGAACCAATTTGTAAAATGTGGGGTTCGGATGTGCGGTTAGGGGAGGGGGAAATTATAATGTGGGATTTAGGTTTAGGGTGCAGGGTTGCTTTTGGCCTTTTGGGGGGGGAGGGTGGGGGAGGGGGTTGTTATACTGTGGGTTTGGGTGTAGGGTTATTTAGGGGGGTGGTGTTACACTGTGGGTCTTGGGTTTAGGATGTAGGGTTTATACTGATGGGTATAAGGTTTAGTTTTTGGTGCATTTTTAAACATTTGAATGGAAGAATATCATAATTAAAAATCATTGTTTATAAATTTATATTCAACTTTCTAAATTACATTCACAAATAGAAAAATTAAAGCAAATCCAGAATGGAAATATAACAAAACCAATAGATTTTTAAAAGATCTCGACTATATAAAGATAAAAACTATTTCATAAATCCATGAAAATATAAACTATCAGATGAATTACAAGACGTAGACAAGAACGAATAAAAACACAAAAGAAAAGAAGACAGTAAAAAAACTCGAACTTGAGGAAAAAGAAATAAAAAAAGAAAAAATGAAATGTGAAGAAATAAAAGACAAAGAAGAGATAAATAAAAAATAGAAAAATATGATGTTAGAGAAGACGAAGATGATAAGGATAGAAAAAGGGGGAATCAGGAAGAAGAAAACCGAAAAAAAGAATGTAAAGAAAATTAAAAAGAAAAAGAAGAATAGTGAGCTGGAAGATATGAAGATATAAGAAAAGATTGAATAACAAAAATTGGAAGAAGAAAAATAAAAAGATGATGAGAACGAATATAAAATTGAAAGAAAAAGAAGAATGTGAGATCATTGGAGAAGAATAAAAGAGAACAAAATAAGAAGTGAGAAATCTTTTGTATCTCTTTAAACGAATGGAGAAGAAGAAGAAAACTCGAATATGAGGAAAAAGAAATCAAAGAAGAAAAAATGAAATGTGAAGGAAAAAAAATGACAAAAAAGAGATAACTAAAAACTAGAATAATATGATGTTAGAGAATAAGAAGATGATAAAGATAGAGAGAGGGGGAATGAGGAAGAAGAAAAACCGGAAAAATGTAAAGAAAATTAGAAAGAAAAAAAGAAGAATAGTGAGCTGGAAGATATGAAGATATAAGAAAAGATTGAAGAACAAAAATTGGAAGAAGAAAGTTTAAAAGGTGATGAGAACGAAAATTGAAAGAAACATAAGAAGGTGAGATAATTGGAGAAGAATAAAAGAGAACAAAATAAGAAGTGGAAAATCTTTTGTATCTCTCTAAACGAATAAGAATATTATATAAAAGAACGAGAAAGAGAAGACAAAAATAAAATACATCAAAATTACAGAAATAAGAAGTTGGCGAAAACAAAAAATGTATATAATCAAAAAATTCTACTACTTATATTGTTAAATTCTTTAATTAATTAATTTATTTAAAAAGAATTGTACCCGCACAAGGTGCGGGACAACCACCTAATTACATATTATGACATTCATATTTAATAAGAGAATGAAATATCATTATTAATTTAATCAGAAAAATAATTATTAATTAGAATTATTTTCTTCCTATTTCCTTATTTCTTTATTTGGTAGTGACGAAAATTGTAAATAAATTTAAAAATATTTAATAGTCAATCAATCAGTAAAATATGGAAAGTTTTATTCAATTGTATTATATTAATTGTTTAAAAATCAATTTATTCTCCTATCATTTATGTTTAACTTTAATTTTCAAAAATAAATTAGATCATTACATAACAATATTTAATATAACAAAATTGGTTTTTTTTGCATATGCTATGATTTGAAATTTTTAAAATGAAGCAAATATCTAACTGTTAAAAGTCCTACATCGATTATATTTTGGCATGATACATCAAAAACCTATTATAAAAAAGGGTCCAAATAGTGATCAACCATAAGTAGGAAAACTGATTTATTAGGTGTCCAAACTTTATTTTTTTTTAGTTTGATTTAATTTGGTTCTTTAATTGAATTAAATAATTAAATCTTATTTTTTTATATCATAGTTTGATCCAAATTTTTAACATAATATAATAAAATCTAATAACTTAATATATAAGTTCAATTATTTTAATTATTTAAAATTGATCAAAAACATTAAATATATATGCCATTTTATATTTATCAAAATATAAAACTATTTCAAACTTATTAAAATTTGATATATATATGGATTCAACTGTATCACTTAATATTTCGTCATATTCCAGTCCAGGTTAAAATAATATACATCACTCATAATTTTGTCTAATATAAACTAACATTTTTTTTATTGTCTAACACCCTATGTTTTTAGAATGATATTTATGTAAAATGATATCTTATAATAAAACTAAATAAAAAAATATCACCCTATGCAGGACGCGAGTCCAACCCTAGTTAGAGTTTAAGAGCAAAGGTACAAGAAGAAGATTCTGGAGAGAGAGAAATGAGTAAAAAAGGATGATGGATAAATGTGAAAACCAATGATCGTAAAAGTTAAAGAAAAAAGGGGTATCTGTGTAAATTCAGGTGGACAAAGTCCACCATTTTCAAGAAGTCCTTCTTATAACTACAAACTCAAAAAGTGCCTCTAAATATAATATTCTCATTATAAATGTCTCAGCTAGAGATTTCAAAGCGTTGAATGTCTTTTCAGACTGTCAGACGTTTATTGCCCTCATCAAGTTGAAGGAAATTACGGTTGAGCTCAGAGGAGTCTTCCTTTTCCTTTGATGCTATTCACTTTTATTTTGTCCCTCGTTCAAGTAATTTAGCTGCTGATACAATTGCAAAAGCGGCACTGTCGTCTGTTATTGGCTCTTCTGTTTAAGAGGTAAAACATATGCTATTTTAATACAATCGTTTGACCAAAAAAGTAAATAAATGAATAATGCTTATCCATTATATTTATTTTAATAATTATTTTCACGAATTATACTTAGCCGACTCCAAAGTAATATAAATAGGGGGCTTTCTGTATTTTTGTAATAACAATCTCAATAAGAAGAAACATATATGTTCTCCTGTCTCTATCTCTTTAACTCACAAAAATCTCTCTTTATAATATTAATTTATAATACACTAGTTAAGTTTCCACGTACACACAAGGTTATTTTAAAAAAATTTAAAACAAACTATAAAAATATATTAAACAAAATATTATTAGTAAGTAGATAAAATAATGTTGAGAACCCAATAAGAATTCAATAAATAAGATAAGATTCTTTGATTTCGTAGTAAACATTTATATAATAAGATATATTTCAATAACTAATAATATTGACAAATTGTCAATTTCTTGATCATCATAGAGTTTGGAGTCGAAACTTTTGAAAAGGAGTACGGCAGAAACTTTGTCCGATACTTTTAATCTACGTTCTTTCTTTCTTTTCTTATAAAAGACTGATAGTTAGAACCTAAAAAAAACAACTTTCGAAGAAATGATTTTTTTTAGCCTAAATTAGAGAAAGAGAATATAAGATATGAAATTATAAAATTAAACCTTTTGAACATTAAGCTTATTATATAGGGTTTTATAAGACATTAAATCCTATCATTTCCTCTTCAGTTTTGATTTCGCGATCACACAAATCTTTTATCTGCAATACATTAGAATGGAGTTACGTAAGTTTTTAATAAATTTTTAGTGAGGTAATCATCCTGCCTACAAGTAATTTACAGAGTTTACTAGCATTTAAAATAATTATTATAAATTCGATAATTATTAATATATTATTTCTCCATTATTAAATAATTCTCAGTGATTAAAACTTCATTTCTAAATTATTAAATAATTCTCCTAATTAAATAATAATTTTCCGTATTTTAAAATAATTTAAATAATTATTTCAAGCCACTTAATTAATTAAATACCCTTTAATTAATAAAATCTGAATTTAAACCAAATTTTCCAGATTTAAACCAGAAATTACTTAAATTAAATTAGAAATCAATTTTCAATTGAATCAGACTAAACCGGCTGCGTCGACCGACGCAAGCTTTACGTCGCCTGACGCGGACCATTTGCATCAACCGAGACGCAAAGCTTTGTGTCGTCCGATGCACGTCCGTCAGGTCGACGGAGATATCAACAAATCACATAGAAACACATAATTAATACAGAAATCACCGAAACATCATTAAAACACTGGTCAAATACTGCGCGCATCTCATTAAAACTCCAAAATGTATATCGTTACAACGAAAACGAAAATACAATAACACCAAAGCCAAAAATAACAACTGAGGCTACAAAGATGAAATAAGCTCACTCCTCGACCTGCTTGTCGAACCACTTCCTGAACTTCAACTTCATCTTTGCCTCTGGCTCCCAAGTCTCCTCTGTAGAACCACTGCAATCCCACAAAATCCTCAGTAAGGGAATCCTCTTGTTCCTCAGAACCTTTTCCCTCCTCTCTAAAATCCTCATGCCGGCACTGTCAAATCTGGCTGAAGATCCTCTGGAATCCTAGCCACTAACTCCTCTGTAGGGTGAAGACACTTCCTCAGCATCGACACATGAAAAACCTTGTGAAAGGCTTTCATAATCTCAGGCAACTCCAGCCTGTAAGCCAATGGCCCAACTCGCTCCACTACTGGAAACGGACCCATAAATCGCGGACTCAGCTTGTTCTCTGCTATGGATCTGTTAGGACCCCTCAACATAGCCATCTTGAGATAAACTCTATCTCCAACCTGAAACTCAAGCTCTCGTCTGCGTCTATCTGCATAACTCTTCTGCCTATCCTGAGCCTCCTTCATGTTCAGCCTCACAACACGAACCTTCTCTGTCGTCTCCTGAACATAAGTAGCTCCATACATGCTGCGCTCCCCCACTTGGGTCCAGCATAGGGGTGTCCTACATGGCCTCCCATACAAAGCCTCAAATGGAGCCATGCCAATACTCGCCTGAAAGCTGTTGTTGTATGCAAACTCAACTAAGCTCAGGTGATCTGCCCAATGGCCACCCCAATCCAACACACACATCCTCAGCAAATCCTCCAAAGTCTGAATAGTCCTCTCTGACTGACCATCTGTCTGCGGATGATAAGCTGTACTCAGATGCACCTTAGTGCCCATCTCTGCCTGAAACGCCCTCCAAAACTCTGAAGTGAATCTGGGATCACGGTCTGACACAATACTAGCTGGCACTCCATGCAGCCTCACAATCTCTCGCACAAACTTCCTAGCCAAGACAGCAGCTCCATCTGTCTTCTTGATGGCCAAGAAATGTGCGACTTAGTCAACCGATCCACAATCACCCAGATAGCATCGAAAGTCCTCGAAACAGGTAGTCCAACCACGAAATCCATCGTAATCCTGTCCCACTTCCACTCTGGAATGGGTAAACTCTGCAAAAGACCACCCGGAACCTGATGCTCTGCCTTCACCAAGGCACAAGTGTTGCACTTCGCAACCCAGTCTGCTACATCCCTCTTCATCCCGACCCAATGATAGTACCTCTTGAGGTCATGGTACATCTTGGTCGCTCCCGGATGAATGGAAAACTTGCTCGTGAGCCTCTCCCAAAATCTGATGTCTCAACTCCACATCCTTAGGCACACAAACTCGCCCACGAACCAAGATAGTCCCATTCGCAGAGACCTCATACTCAGAACCAGTCACTCTCGTCGCATCCAGCAAACTCTGATCACTCTGCTGAGCAACTCTGATCCTGCTAAGTAGATCCGCCTGATCCACTGCCTCTAAACCCAAAGGCTCCTGCGAAATGGCACACAAACGCAAGGTACTGATCTCGCCAACTAGAGACTCCACATCTCGCTCAACTGCGGAATCATACCTCCGTCTACTCAACGCGTCCGCCACTAGGTTAGCCTTGCCCGGATGGTAGTTAATGCTCACCTGATAGTCCGCCAAGAACTCAACCCAGCGCGTCTGTCTCGCGTTCATCATCGGCTGAGTGAAGATATGCTGCAAACTCTTGTGATCCGTGAAGACCTGTACTGTCTCACCTAGCAAGTAAGACCTCCAAATCTTCAACGCGAAGATCACTGCTCCCAACTCTAAGTCATGTGTAGGACGGTTACGCTCACTGCCCTGCCACTGTCTCGAAGCATATGCTATCACTCTGCCCTCCTGCATCAGCACACAACCAAGACCAATGCCTGAAGCATCTGTATACACCATGTAAGGCTTCCCTGGCTCGGGTAACGCCAACACTGGTGTAGTAGTCAACATCTCCTTGAGCTGACTAAAGCTCTCCTCACACTCAGCTGACCAAACAAACGGGACATCCTTCCCGGTCAACTTCGTCATCGGCTGCGCCATGGTAGCAAACCCCTTGACGAACCTCCTGTAGTATCCTGCCAAACCCAGAAAACTCCTGATCTCGGTGGCACTACTAGGTCTAGGCCAATCTCTGATAGCCTCAATCTTAGCCGGATCCACAGAAACTCCCTCTGCAGAAACAATGTGGCCAAGAAATCCCATCTCTCGCTGCCAGAAACTGCACTTGCTCAACTTAGCAAAAAGCTTCTGCTCCCGAAGCTTCTCCAGAACCAACCTCAAGTGAGTCGCATGCTCCTCCTGACTCCTCGAGTATACCAGAATATGTCATCAATGAAAATGATGACGAACACGTCCAAATACTCCCTGAACACGTCGTTCATCAATCTCATGAAGGCTGCCGGCGCGTTAGTCAAACCGAAAGGCATAACCACAAACTCAAAATGCCCATAACGCGTCCTGAAAGCAGTCTTCCTGACATCTGCCTCATCTATCGGGATCTGATGATACCCCGATGCCAAGTCAATCTTGGAGAACCAAGTAGCACCCCTCAACTGATCCAACAACTCATCAATCCTCGGGAGTGGGTACCTGTTCTTCACAGTGACTCGGTTAAGACCTCTGTAATCGATACAAAGTCTGAAACTCCATCCTTCTTCTTCACAAACAACACCGGTGCTCCCCACGGTGAAACACTTGGTCGAATGAACCCCTTAGACAAAAGGTCCTCTATCTGCTTCTTCAGCTCTGCCAACTCAGCTGGCGCCATCCTGTAAGGCGTCTTCGATATCGGTGCTGTCCCCGGCTCTAACTCAATCGTGAAAGGATCAGACCGAGATGGTGGTAATCCCTTCAGTGACTGAAAGACATCCTCAAAATCCTGGACAACCTCAATATCTCCCATAACAACTCCAGCTCCTGACTCAGACATAGAAATCGTCGCCAGATACGCCTCACAGCCCCGCTCTAACAACTGCTCGGCCTGAATAGCAGATATCACAATACTCCCGGAAGTCGGTCTCACTCCCGATGATGACCAAACCTGCTGGATATTGTGATCTGAGTCAGGTTTTACCAAACTCTTTAGACCTCTGCAAGTGCACAGATTACGGAAGTATGGGTATCGAACACAAGGACTGACTATTTAGTACACTTTGAAACTATGAATTTTGGATCAAGTTAAAACAAAAGTATGATTGAGAGGTTGTAATTGTAACTAAAACTAGCAAGAAAACGAGGTGTGAATTCAGTGGGAAGAAATGCTAGGTCAACAGGGGCTAATCGCAGAGAAGCAAGCAATGATCAATGAAACAATGATAGATGAATTGGTGTAGGGATATTGAAATATTAAAACCGTCTAGAACACAGATCACAAATATAAAACTTTTTCACTTTCGAGGCTCCGGTTCCTTTGTTAATCTACCTAGTCGTTAAACTTTTGGTATGTCTCTAGGTGATTAAATCAAGCATAAGATTGAGCGGGTTCCGATACAGTTCACTAGGTTAAGTAAATCAACTTTCGCAGTCTAAGAAACACTAGCTCTCTCAAGAGGCTAAAAAGCTGTATTTATAGTACTAGGTCTTCAGAAACAGCATTAGGTTCAGTCGGGCCGTGAAAACGTGTGAAACAGGCTTCAAAACAGGCTTCAGGTCGACCGGACCGTTTGGACAGACGGTCGGGACGTTCGTCCGGCCGGCTATCGGGTCATGATCGGCCATCGCTACAATCAGGTCGATCGTGGCCGAGGGATTTCTCGTTCGGTCGTTGGGTTCGGCCGGACGGATGATAAAGGCTTGAATGATTTGGCCGAACGAGAGACGATGCCTTCCTGGTCGGACGGTACGCTCGTGCGTGTGACACGGGTTGTGTTGCACGGTCGTGAGGTGATGCCTCCCTGTTCGTGCAGTGCGGTCGTGCGCGGCTTATGGTGGCGAGACCTGGACGGGTCGATCGTGGGTTGTTGCCTCCCGGGTCGGTACGTGAGCTCGGCCGTGCACTAGGCGGACAGATGAAGTGTCCGGACGCGGGTCGATCGTGGGACGATAGTTCCTCGGTCGGCCGATACGCGCGGTTTGAACGCTTTTTCTCGGTTTAGCCGTCTGGACCAGTCTTCACTAATTTGATCATAACTTCATTTCTACTCATCCAAATGATGCCAATCCACTTGCGTTGGAAAGTTAACTCACTCAGAGCACGGGCGAAGTGGTCTTGATGAAATCCATTGAGTAGATTATTTTTCAGACCTTCTCAAAGTTGATACTTCGGTATGGAGCGGGTTGAAGTGCAAATCCTATGGTTTTGCTCCAAAATGCATCATTTCACCTGTTTAGACTCTTAGTACTATAAATCCAATAAAACTACATTTTTAGATAGAAAACCTGCTAAAAACCATTAGAAAACCATACTAAAATAGTATAAAAATCATGTAAAATAGAGGTATATCAACTCCCCCATACTTAGATCTTTGCTTGTCCCCAAGCAAACAAAATCTAAATCCGTGAAAGAGGTTTGAGAACGTGGAAACTCCCTTGCCTCTTTGAATATCCTGTGAAGGGTTCCTTTCATGTATTCCACTAAGAACATAGGTAACATAAGGTTAGCTTCACATACACCCTGCAAGTTTAGCGAACAATACCAACTCAACTAGTCTCATCCAGCAATCCAAACTCTCTATTGCTAACCTCTTGCATAAATTTAAAACGTGAGTTCTTTATCAAGGGAATATCGATCATTAAGCACTTGTTCTTACCCACTTGATCTCCTCCAAGATAGTCTTTGAAGTACATTGAGTTCTTTTCCTCTTTCTTTCTCACATCTAGATCTTTTGAAGGGTCGATTTTTCCCTAATTTTCTAAAATATCATTTTATTTTTTCTATCGACCCCTCTATCAACACAGGATAAGTCTTTAGCTTGTTCCTTGTTTTAAATAAGGTATTCCATAAGACATGAAGGTACAGACGTATGCATTCCTCATGCTTACTTGTTTTCCTTTTGCTCAAAAGAACGGTTTAGAATGAATCCCTCTCGCTTGATTTCTTGTTCTTGATTTATGCATTTCTGCGATTTGCCACTGCCTAGTGTTTCCCCATATTGATTTCATTTATTTTCCATTCATTAACATTGTCAAAGCCTCACCTCAATCATATTTTGCTTTAGCTCGCTTCAACTCTTACTCTTGTAGCACAATCGATAGGTCCTTGTGGATTCGATCCCATACTATACTTACCTCGTTGCTGTGCACTTGCAGGTATTTAAGTTGGGTAAAACTTGAAGACAAACCCAGCTTGCATCACTCGGCTGTGCACTATGTGGGACGGATGTGGTGTTCTGCACGGGTCGATCATGGGACGATAGTTCCTTGGTCGGCCATTGCGCACGGTCTTGGGCGCTGCTTAGTGTTGCTGCGCGGTTTCAGCCATTTGGACCAGTCTTCACTAAATCGATCATAACTCAATTTCTACTCATCCAAATGATGTGAATCTACTTGCGTTGGAGAGTTAATTCACTCAGGGCAAGTGGCGAAGTGGTCTTGATGAATTCCATTTAGTAGATTACTTTTAAGCTCTTCCCAAAGTAGATGATGCGATAACGGAACTGGTTTGAAGTCCTTTTCCTGTGTTTTGCTCTATAATGCACATTTTGACCTAAAATGACTCTTTGCACTATAACTCCATAAAAACAACCTTTTAAGACAGGAATCCACTAGAAAACTGTGTATAAAGTATAGGAAAACCATATAAAAAGCATGTAAAATAGAGGTATATCACCTTGCACAGGTTGTGCCGAGTGAGATGTCTGATCTTTTGCAGGACTTTAAGGATATCTTTCCAAAGGATAATCCCACAGGTTTGCCTCCTGTTCGTGGCATTGAACATCAGATTGATTTTTTTCCAGGAGCCACACTCCTAAACCGTCCAGCATACCGCACCAATCCGGTCAAAACAAAAGAAGTACAACGCCAAGTTGATGAGCTCATGGAAAAAGGCCATAGCGGAGAGATCTTGAGCCCTTGTGCTGTCCCGGTCTTGCTGGTGCCAAAGAGAGATGGTAGCTGGCGCATGTGTGTTGATTGTCGGGCAATCAACAATATCACTGTAAAGTATCGCCATCCCATTCTTAGACTTGATGATATGCTTGATGAATTGCATGGTTCTAGTATCTTTTCTAAGATTGATATTAAGAGTGGTTATAATCAGATTAGGATTAAAGAAGGTGATGAATGGAAAACCGCATTTAAAACTAAGCATTGTCTATATGAGTGGCTTGTTATGCCATTTGGTCTCACTAATGCTCCTAGTACATTCATGCGGTTAATGAACAATGCCCTTAGAGCATTCATTGGTCACTCTATTGTGGTTTATTTTAATGACAATCTGTTTTATAGCAAGAGTTTGGCTGAGCATATTGATCATCTTGAATCTGTCTTGCATGTGCTTAGATAAGAGAAACTTTTTGCTAACCTCAAGAAGTGCACCTTCTGCACAGATAACCTTGTCTTCTTAGGCTTTGTTGTGAGTGAAGATGGAGTTAAGGTGGACGAAGAGAAGGTTAAAGCCATTAGAGATTGGCCGGGTCCTAAGACTGTTGGAGAAATCAAGAGCTTCCAAGGCTTAGCCTGGTTCTATCGGAGATTTGTTAAGGATTTCAGCACCTTGGCCACACCATTTACAGAAATCATCAGGAAAGACACTGGATTCAAGTTGGAAAAGGCTCAAGAGGATGCTTTCCAGGCGCTCAAAGACAGACTTACTAACGCCCCTGTTTTGATCTTATCTGATTTTCTTAAAACTTTTGAAATTGAGTGTGATGTCTCAGGTATTGGGATTGGAGCTGTCTTGATGCAGGACAAGTAACCAGTAGCTTTCTTTCAGTGAGAAATTTGGAAGCGCCACATTGAACTACCCAACATATGACAAAGAGCTTTATGCCTCGGTCAAGGCCTTGCAAACATGGCAACATTACTTGTGGCAGAAGGATTTTTTCATATACACTGACCATGAATCCCTTAACACCTTAAAGGTCAGCAGAAACTCAACAAGAGACATGCCAGAAGGGTTGAGTTCATTGAGACAGTTCCATATGTCATCAAGTACAAGAAAGGTAAGGATAATTTAGTTGATGATGCATTATCCCAAAGGTACACTCTAATCTCTACTCTTGATTGTAAGCTTTTAGGTTTTGAGAAGATTAAAGAACTATATGAAACTGATTCTGACTTTGCAGAGATTTATCGATCATGTTCTAAGTTTTCTTCTGATCGGTATCATAGACAAGATGGGTTTCTCTTCTATGAGAACCGCTTGCGTGTGCCTAACTGCTCTCGTCGAGATTTATTTGTCAGGGAAGCACATGGAAGAGGCCTTATGGGACATTTTGGCGTGGCCAAAACTCTTGAGGTGATGAGAGATCACTTCCGTTGGCCGCACATGGTGAGAGATGCCGAACGCATATGTGGTAGATGTGTACATGTAAACAGGCTAAGTCTAAGGTTCAGACGAATGGTTTGTATACTCCCTTTCCTATCCTTTCTCATCCCTAGACTGATATATCAATGGATTTCGTCCTTCAATTGCCTAGGACTAGAACTGGAAAGGATTCAATCTTTTTGGTTGTTGATAGGTTCTCTAAATTGGCGCATTTCATAGTATGTCATACGACTTATGATGCATCTCATGTAGCTGAGTTGTTCTTTAAAGAGGTTGTTCGTTTGCATGGCATGCCTAGGACTATTGTGTCTGATAGAGACACCAAGTTTCTGAGCTATTTCTGGAAAACATTGTGGTCTAAACTTGGTACTAAATTGCTGTTCTCTACTACTTGTCATCCGAAAACTGAAGTGGTTAATAGAACCTTAGGCACTCTCTTGCGCACATTGATCAAAAAGAACCTTAGAACTTGGGAAGAATGTTTGCCGCATATAGAGTTTGCATACAATCATACTGTACATTCTGCTTCTAAGTTCTCTCCATTTCAAATTGTTTAAATTTATGGTTTCAATCCCACCTCTATTTTGGATTTGAGCCTTTGCCTTTGAGTGAAAGATCTAGCATAGATGGAAAGAAGAAAGCAGAGTTGGTGTAACAGATTCACAAGAGTGCTCGGAAAAACATTGAAGAGAAAACCAAGAAGTATGTGGAGCAAGCCAACAAGGGCCACCGAAGTGTTATCTTCGATGTTGGCGACCAAGTGTGGGTTCACAACGGAAGGAACGGTTTCCAATAGAAAGAAAGTCCAAGTTGATGCCAAGGATTGATGGACCATTCACCATAACCAAACGGATCAATGACAACTTATACCAGCTTGATCTCCAAGGTAAGTACAATATAAGTCCTAGTTTTAATATTTCTGATCTTTCTCCTTTTCTTGCAGATGATTCAGATTTGAAGTCACATATTTTTCAAGAGAGAGGGGATGATATGACTATGGCCGAGGTCATGGACAAGGAGCATGAGGGACAGCATGAACCAAAGGAAGGAAAGTTTGTAGCAGAGGAAGCTTTGGCCGGACCAATGGGTCCAATGACTCGATTTCGCACTAAGTACTCAACCAGACCATTGGTTTGATACTTAGCCACTTGGGCCAGGACAAGAATGAGGTTATCCCAACCATTTTGGTATTGATAACAGCCCAAGATATTCGGTAAAAGGACAAGTGATGTTTTTGCACTCTTTTTCCCTTCTAATGTTTTGTCCCATTGGATTTTCCTTATAAGGTTTTTAATGAGGCTTAAGTAGCACTTTCAAATCCTCCTTTTATTGGATCAAGACCCAAGCCCATCATGTGAAATAGTCCAAGGCATGGCTGTGAAGTTCAAGGGTCATTTTATGTTCAAACTATGTTTAAATTCTGTTTTCATTTTCAAGACTGTCTTGGAGCTTCTTCCAAGAGTAGTCTCTTCATCTTCTTTCCCTTCCCTTCTCTTTATATTCTCTTGTACTCTCATTCCTGAAACTCATCTTTCATTTTAATCAAATCCTTTTTATGCAAAGATCAAATCTTGTTGGTGTGTAATATCCATCAAAATCCTTACTCTTCTTTTGGTGCGTAATATCCTCAAGTTGTTTAAGCCGGTGTATAGATATTCTTCCGCAAGTCTCTGTTCAAACCATTCAACCATTTATCTCACTCCATCATCACGGCCTTAACAAGCCAAATCTATCCAAGTCTGAAACTCAAGAGTGACGATCTTAGGAGAATCTCATCAAATATATTGACCTATATTGATCGCAACCTGGTATTTCATGACCTCTGGTGAAGTTTGAGAGCATTCAAACGAGCGGATGGAGAGATCCTTCACAAAATGGTCAATTTGCCTCCACGAAGTAGTTTTCTTGATTATGTGAAGTTTGGCTTATTCGTTTCCGTTTCTTCTTGCATAAATCTGTTAGTTATGCTCCAGAAAATGTGTTCCAGCCGGTGGTTTTGCCTATACCGTGATTTGGATTTGTCGCCCATTTTGCTTAACCTCCATCGGCCGGATTTGGCTTCTTGATCTATCTCCTGAACTGTGAACATTTCACCGTTCTATCTTTTGTATTTGCCTCTCGTCATCACACGAGCCCGAGAAAACACCGATCTCGTCATCCGAGATCGAGCGGTCTCGTCATCACACGAGCCCGATAAAACCGGTCTCGCCAAAGCGCGAATCCGAGAAAAACATACGGACTGATCATCCATGAGGAGTAAGCCGACGCGAATTATGTTAGCCCATAATAAACTACGGATGAATTTCCAAATGGACTGTGCTCAGCTGGTGAAGATGGTGTCCAAACCGGCAGAGTGGCCAGCTTTTGAGATTTTGCTTGAAGAAATGGAGAAATGCAGAAGGATGTTCCAGGCGTTCTCCCTTACATACATCCCCAGATCACAAAACACGAAGGCAGACAAGCTAGCACGGAGTGCTCGAGATCAGCCTCATAATGTGTACTACATCAACTCAATTCCACCAACATCGCTCCCCGAGCCGTTGTAGGAATTTAGGCTGTTGACAAAAAAAAAGAAAAAAGCCGACGCCAAGCCGTCGCGTCCGAACCGATGGGAATGCCTTCAGACTTTGGGGTGAGCCCGAAAGGTCTGAGGACTGAAGGACGAAATCGAGCGGTCTCGTCATCACACGAGCCCGAGAAGACACTGATCTCGTCATCATATACGAAATCAAGTGGTCTCGTCATCACACGAGCCCGAGAAGACACCGATCTCGTCATCATATACGAAATCGAGCGGTCTCGTCATCACACGAGCCCGAGAAGACACCGATCTCGTCATCATATACGAAATCGAGCGGTCTCGTCATCACACGAGCCCGAGAAGACACCGATCTCGTCATCATATACGAAATCGAGTGGTTCTCCTTTGCATTCGCCATGGCCGAGAGAAATGGACCGGATAGGATTTCTTCAAATATACTTGGGCCAATTGAGATTTTCTTTAACCGCATCGATTTTCTATCCTGCCTTTATCATTCTCAAGTGGTTCCTGCTTTGTTCCTTCTGGTTTGGTATGACTCTCCTTTGATATCTTCTTTAAACCGCCAATGGTATAAAGGTTTTAACTTCTTGCAAATCACTTGAAATCACTAACAAATGTTTTCTTAGATTGAGATCCTCAAGTAACCAACTTGAAGTTCATAATCTAAGATATTAAAGTATAAACTATTAACACTTTTTGGGTCTTGGTTAGTGATCCCAAACTTCAAATTATAGTTTAATGTATGTGAATTCATTGCATGATATGATTTTTACAAGTGAAGATGTATTTCATTCATTAACCATCAAATTGTAAAGCCATTTATACCATGAAATTTATCAATGAAATTCAAATGCTCATGAAACTAAGATCAGGGATGGTTGTGAATTAATATACTAGGAGAAGTTACTTACCTGGTGTGGAGAAATCACCTTTTTCAAGGGTGGGAACTTTGCATGGGACACTTTCATGTATTTGTTTCCAATGGGGTCTTCATCCTAATAAACATTTTTTTTGTATTTTTATATAATTTTAAAAATTCCTGCAAAATTAAAATAGATAGCTAAACTTATAAAGATAATATATAAATTAAAAATAGAAATTAAAACCGTGTGGGTTGCCTCCCACAAAGCGCTTGGTTTTAAGTCATGTAGCTTGACTCCATTTTCTTCTTATGCTTGTGGTGCATCGGCCAAGGGTATGATTTCTTCTACACCCTTTTCCGTGCTAGCTAGGTATGGTTTGAGTATTTGACCATTGACCGTGAAGTCTCCTCCACTAGGTTCCCAAAGTACTACTGCTCCATACGGCTTGATTTCTTTTATCTTAAACGGGCCGGACCATCTTGAGCAGAGCTTTCTGGGAAAAAAAAGTTTAAGTCTTGAGTTAAAGAGCAAAACCTGGTAGTTTGGAGCGAAGGATTTGGGCACTATTTCTTGTAGATCTTTGTGTTCTCATAGGCCAGGTGTCTTACCTCCTCCAATTCATTCAACTGAACTCTGCTGCCGTTTTGAGGTAAAAGTTAAGCTCCTTCACAGCCCAAGATGCCTTGTATTCAAGCTCTACCGGTAGATGGCACGCCTTGCCATAAACAAGGTGAAAAGGGGTTGTCCCTAAAGGAGTTTTAAAAGCTGTCCGATACGCCCAAAGAAAATCATCCAATTTGGCTGACCAATCGTTCCGATTCTTCCCGGTTTTCTTTTGTAGAATGCTCTTTAGTTCTCTGTTGGAGATCTCCACTTGGTCGATTGTTTGGGGTGATAAGAGCTTGCTACCTTATGCCTAACTCCATACTTTTTGAGTAAGTTAGCAAATACTTGGTTACTGAAGTGGGAACCTCTGCTCACTACTAGGAAATATTTTTAGCTGGGTCAATATATAGTTTAGTTAAATAAAAATTCAAAGCAGGTGACAGGTAAGGGGTTTCGAACCCGGGATAAGGGTGTCAAAGGGAAGGGTTTCAACCAAATTAGCTATGTTATTACTGATGTATACAAATTATAAATATATTTATTATATGGGTGTCATATGACCACCCTTCCTCTCATGTAGGTCCGCCACTGGACTTGAACATTTTGATCACCACACTAGAATCATTCGTTTGAGCGGCTATGGTTTCAACCCATTTTGACACATAGTCAACTGCTACAAGAATGTATTGGTCCCCAATAGACGTGGGAAAGGGTCCCACGAAGTCAATCCCCCATACATCAAACACCTCAACTTCTAAAATGAAGTCTTGTCGTATTTCGTTCCTCTTGCTTATGTTTCCCATTCTTTGGCAAGCATCACATTTTGAGATGAATGTTTGGGCATCCTTGAACATTGTAGGCCACCAGAATCCGGCTTGTAAGACCATAGAGACTGTCTTGAAAGTGGCAAAATGGCCGGTGTAGGCTGAACCGTGACAGCCGTGGAGGATTCCAGCAACTTCAACTTCTTCTTCCGGCACACACTTTCTAAACATCCCATCTTGGCACTTTTTTGTAGAGGTAAGGCTCATCCCAGAAGTAGAACCTAATGTTTTTCAGAAACTTCTTCTTCTTGTATCCATAGAATTGCGGAGGGACATACAACTGCTAGATAGTTGGCTATTTGGCGATACCAAGGTGTGCCGAAGGAATTCCTTTTCTCTGGGACGGGTTGCGGCACGGCTTGTACTCTAGTGATTGGAACTGCATTGACGGAGTAAACTCTCTCTTCTGGTAGCGAGTTATCAATGGGCAAGCTCTCTTCAATCCTCATTCTTGAAAGATGATCGGCTACACTATTCTCCGCGCCTTTTCTATAAACAATCTTCAAGTCAAATTCTTGTAAAAGAATGATCCACCTTATAAGCTTGGTTTGCATTCTTCTTGGAAAAAATATTCTTGAGAGCCGCATGGTCGGTATGAACGATCACCTTAGAACCAACAAGATAGGACCGAAACTTCTCAAAAGCAAAAACTATGGCTAGTAGCTCCTTCTCCGTGGTGGCATAGTTGCATTGCGCTTCATACAAGGTCCGGCTTGCGTAGTAGATGACATGAAGCTTCTTATCCTTTCTCTATCTAAGCACGGCTCCAATGGCAAAGTCGCTTGCGTCGCACATGATCTCCAAAGGAAGTTCCCAATCCGGTGATTGTAGGACTGGTGCGCTAATGAGAGCCTCCTTGATCTTCTTGAAATCTAAAAGGCACTCATTGTTAAATTCAAATGCAACATCCTTGCATAGAAGTTGAGTGAGTGGGTGTGCAATCTTGGAGAAGTCCTTAATGAATCTCCAATGGAAACCGGCGTCCTGAGGAAGCATGACGTTTTTGGGTGGTTCCAAGCTCACCATCACCTCTATTTGGCCTTATCCACTTCAATCCCTTTCTCAGAGATCCTATGCCCAAGAACTATCCCCTCTCTCACCATGAAGTGACATTTTTCCCAATTGAGCACAAGATGTTTCTCTTCACATCTTTTAAGGACCCTGCTAAGATTTGACAAACAAGCATCAAAGGAGTTCCATAAACTGAAAAGTCATCCATAAACACCTCCATTCTATCTTCTATGAGATGGGTAAAGATTGACATCATACGTCTTTGAAAAGTAGCTGGTGCATTGCATAGTCCAAAGGGCATCCTCATATATGCAAATATGCCATAGGGACATGTAAATGTCGTCTTCTCTTGTTCATCCGGATGGATTGGGATTTGAAATAAACCTGAATAGCCATCTAGCAAACAATAGTAAGGGTGGTTAGCAAGCCTTTCCAACATTTGATCTATAAAGGAGAGAGGGAAATGATCATTTCTAGTTGCGGCATTAAGCTTCTGGTAGTCAATTCACATCATGTGGTCGGTGATTGTTCTTGTGGGGATCAGATCCTCATTTTCGTTCTTTATCACCGTTACTCCCCCTTTCTGTGAGATCACATGCACATGGTTTACCCATGTACTATTCGAGATAGGGTATATGATACCGGCTTCCAAGAGTTTCATTGTCTCCTTCTTTTACAACATCTTTTTATGTTGGGATTTAGCATCCTTTGATGTTCTATAGATGAGGTAGACTCATCTTCAAGGTGTATCATGTGCATACAAAGATTAGGAGAAATGCTTGTGATATCCTCAAGGGTATACCAAAGGGCTTTATGGTGTTTCCTGAGCTCGCAAAGTAATAAGGTAGTCTCCACATTAGTTAAATTTGAATTGATGATTACCGGGTATGTGTTGTTAGGGACAAGAAATGCATACCTTATCCCTATTAGGAGCTCTTTGAGTTCGACCTTAGGTGCTCTTAGTTCAATCCATGGTTCTTTTGATGACTTGGGAGGGTTCTGGAGGTTTTTGCTCTCTTGACTTCTTCTCCTAGGCCAACATAAGTGACATCAATGATAGCTCCGACTGTGGCTAAGAAACGGCGCCCAAGGATCAGGGGATCTCTAGGTTCTTGATCTAGCTTCAACACCACAAAGTCAGCCGGAATGTAACACTCCTCAATCATCACTTGAACATCGGTCACCACTCCAACGGGTCGCCTCACCGATCGATCCGCAAAGACAAACTGAATCTTTGTTGGTCTAAAGCTTGGTATCCCAAGACGTTTGGCCACAATGTAAGGCATCAAGTTTACACTAGACCCCAAGTAACAAAGACTGCGTTTAAATGTTGTGCCTCCGATATTACATGAGAGAACAAACCTGCCCGGGTCATATAGCTTCTCCGGGATTTTGGTTTTGGAGAGCACGGCTGCAATCTTCAGTTATCAACATCACACCTTCTTTCAAACTCAGGTTACTAGGCAAGATACCCTTTCATATACTTCCTCAAAGATGGGATGATTATGCAAGCATCGACAAAAGGGAGACTTTACACTTAGTTGGCTCACAAGATCCCTTAACTTTGCTTGCTCTTTCTCTTTCTTAGGCTTCTTCATGGCACTAGGGAAAGGTACTGATGCGGCATATGGGATGAGTACAAGTAATAATTCCCTAAGACAACTAGAGTTGCAAGTGCACAACATATAATTGTAGTATTTAGGGGTCGAACCACAAGGGATTGGATTTCACACATTACATAATCATAGAGTTTAAATGACTAAGCTAAATCAAAAGATGCAAGGGTTTGTGTTTGTGAGTTAAACACGCAAAAGCAAATAACAATGCAATTCTATACAAGCAACATTATTGAACTATTGAAAACTCTTTTGAAAACATGAGCCAAGTCGATTGAAAAGTTTGTTAAAATCCGATTCTTTTGAACTCAAAACACTAAGGAAGGATTATTCCACTTTCGTGGTTCCAATCCCCTATGTCTCTTAAACCAATGGGCTCAGCTTTCGTTGGTCATTGTAGAGTGAGACATGCATTACATCCAAGTAATGATTGTTCACAAAACTCTTTAGGTCTACTTTCGTAGCCTAAAACGATTTGCCCATCAAATACTATATCCGGAGATATAACAAGCTTTTGGAGAGTATATCAACCTAAAATCAAGTCACTAGTTAGCTACTCTAGCAACAAGCATTAAGCATAAATAAAGATGGAGAACCATAGGGTTTCCCCTTTTAACAATCGATTTTCGAAGGCCATTATATCACGTCCTCATTGGAAGGATCCATAATTCAACAATGAGTCTTAGATAGTAGATGAAGTCTCATGAATCCTTAGAGAGAGAGGCGGCGGAATATGACTAAACCGCCTCCTCCTTAGGGAGAAATCTCTACTTCTAGACTATATAAATTGAAACATGCAAGCTATATACAAATGCAAAAGAAGAAAAGAAAGAAGAAGGAGACCACCTAAGTGGCTCCGAACTTTATTGAATAATAGATGGTGATTCTTATTACAAGAGGCTAAAAGCAAGTATATATAGGTAGAGAGCGGGTCTAGGTCGGCAAAGTTGAGCGCGCGCAGAAGAGGAAAGTTTCCATTTCTCTTTAGCCGCTTGAGCTTGCTCTCCAAGTTCTTGAATGGGCCGTTCAGGCCAATGGAAGCTTCTGGATTGAGTTATGCTAGTGTCAAGATGAGCCAAGGCCTTGGGCGCGGTATCTCGGGCCTCTTGATCCATCAAAGTCTCCATGGGCTCTACTTAGGCGCTCGTCGGACATGTCTTGGTAGAAAATAAGTTCCGGTCCAACGAGTGATCCAAATGACCTCTTTCCACTTCGCCGCGGGTCATGACTCAAATATCTATCTTTCCATATAAGAATCGACTTTTGGACGTCGGGAAGGCATGAATATGCGGTCGTACTTCGGATGCTCCGGTTTGGTCTTTAGCGAGAAATGTAGATTTTGGTGCTCTAGACTTGGGAACTTGGTGATTTGACTCTTTTGCTCCATTTTGACTCTTCTTTGCTATTTTGACCTGAATGATGCTCAAAACCAGAATATACAAGAAAACTACCTCTTGGGCATAAAAACCACATTATTTGTATTAAAAACATAGTGAAAACCTTGATAAAAACATGAAAGATATGGATATATCAGGTACCTTTGGCTTGAATACCCGAGATGCAGGAGGTGGTATGACATTCTCTTCAAGCTCTTCATGGTTATCTTTGTCGCTTGTATCTTCCGAGTTTTCCACTATGATTTCCGGTGGAGGTTCCTTCCTTGTGGCTTCCGGCGGCATCTTCACTTCATCTAGCTATGTCCACTCCTAAGAGTGATGACGGCGATATGATCTTTCTTGGGATTCATCTCGGTTTGGCCAGGAAGGACTGCAAATGGCTTCTTGATCGATCCAGCTATATTGGCTACTTAGAGGTCAAGCCGCTTGATGTGAGATTCAAGTGAAGCAAACTTGTTGTTTAGGTCATGATACACACAGTTTATCTTCTCATTGATCTCCTTGTTGGCCTTCCTTTTTTCAATGATGAACTCATGGATCAATACTACAAAATCTCCTTATGATCCTTCTTGAAGCTCGGTTGATATCTCGGTTGGTGTGGGAACTCCTGCTTGCTTATGTAGTTCACATCTCTCCTATGAAACCGGGGCTCCAAGTCTTCATGAAAGGCTTGATGGTCAGGGTAATTCCATGGATGTCTCTCCAAAAGTTTAGCAACCATGGACTTAAGCTCTTCCAACTCGGTCGGCTCCGGTCTTGTATTGATTTCCTTGATGGTCTCGGCGTAGCTCGGCTGGTTCTTGCTATCAATAGTGGCGAGGTTATCTATCAATGTATTGGCCTCCTTAATGAACTTTCTCATGAAGTTCCCGTTGCTAGCTATGTCAATACATAGCTTGTATTTGCGGCTTATACCCTCATACAAGGTGTTCCATAGGTTAACATCCGAGAAACCATGTTGTGGGAAATCTCTTGTGTATTCCTTGAAACGCTCTAAGGCCTCATGATATGGCTCTATGGGGCCTTTTTGGAAACCAATGATCTTGCTTCTCATCAAGCTTGCTCTTTTTTAGTATAGAACTGCCCAAGAAAAGCCTTCTTGAACTCCATCCATGTAGTAATCGAGTGAGATGGCAATGACTTCAACCACTTAAGAGCTCTTTTCGCCAAAGTGAAAGTAAAGAGAAGGCAACGCAAGTAATCTCTTGGAACTCCATTGGCACTCATAGTACTGCACATCTCTTCAAAAGAATCAACATGATCCAACGGGTCCTCCTCAAGAAAGCTATGGTATTGGCTTTGCTTCACCAAAGCGATAACCCGAGGTTTAATCTCAAATTATTGGCCCTCTTGTGTCCGGATGGGTCTACGGCTCTGGAGAAACTCTGGTCTAGAGTCACTATACCCAATAGTCTCTTTGTTCGGCCCTCCTTGAAGACCGCTTTGGTCTTCTTGATGCAGCACACCGGCTGGGTTAGGCTCCGGTTCTAAACCTCCTTGTGGTAGGTGGTCTCGAACTCCTACTATAGGCGGCTCATCAAGGTGATTTTCTCCAAGGTGAGGCTGCTAGTCACGTTCCTCTTGAGCCATAGCTGAGCTCAAGGTTGTACCTCAAAAACAATTCAAATAACAAGTAAATATGTAGAATAACAAAAATGAAATGAAATGCGCCTTGTCTGATCTTGTAGACAAGAAGGTCCCCGGCAACGGCGCCAAAAAATTGATGTGCTGTGGGTTTAGCTTCAAGCTAGTTTTACCCAACCTAAGTACCTGCAAGTGCACAACAACGAGGTAAGTATAGTATGTGATCAAATCCACAAGGACCTATCGGTTGTACTACGAAGAACAAGAGTTTGAATCAAGCTAAAGAAAAGTAAGATTGTGGAGAGGTATTTGCAATATTAAAAGAAATATCAAGTGAAATGTAAATAAAATCAGTAACAGGAACATTAGGCAATTGGAAAATCGCAAAGACACACAATTCATCAACAAGAAATTAAGTGAATGGGATTCATTACAAACCGTTCTTGAACTTAAATCGCTATGGTATGATTTTTCCACTTTTGTGGCTCCAACCACTATGTTTCAACAACCTAATAGACTCAACTTTCGATGGTTTTTACAAGTTGTAAACATGCATTAAAAGTGTTCAAGATTTAATTGTTCACAATAGCTCACAATTCAACTTTTGTTGGTCATGAAGTAAATCTCACCAAATACTATTTCCGGCAATATAACAAGCTTTTGGAGAGTATATTAACCCAAGGTCCGATGCTAGATGATCAGAAAAGCAAGCGGCATTATGCTCAAGTAAAGGTGAAGAACTCAAAGGATTATCCCAACTCACAAGATTAACATTGACAAACTATGCACTCATTGATTTACTATAGCCTGGTAGAGGATCTACGCGGCCATGGTGCAATCAAACAAACAAGAGATGATTGAGAGCATCATGAAAGTATTAAAGAGATAAGGGATAGAAGAAGCTTATCTATTGATGAATCGGTCGGAATCTCCTTGAACTCTTGGATCCAATAGAAAACAATAAAACGCAAAGGAAAAGTGTAAAAGAGTATTGTGTGTGTATCCGTGTGCGGCTTGGATCTTGAGAGACTCCACTTCCTTCTGCTTCCTAGATCTGCTTATCTCTTTCTCTGACGTCGCACTCTCTTCACACTCCGATATCTCTTCTTTAGCGGCTAAAAACATGCATATATGGGATAAAAGTCGCCTAGGGTTTTGGTGTGCCAGAAAATAAAAGTTTCCCATGAGCCGGGCCTCTTTTCTCACGTCATGGATGTGATGGGATTTCGCCAACGGAGACTGCAAACATTAGCTAGGCCTCTTCCTGAGCGAGCTCAGGCCTTTCCTCAGTGGTCCAGGCCGTGGGACGCTCCAATTTTCCTCATGGGCTTCACTTGGTCGCTAACCAGACATGTCTCGGTAGAAAATAATTTTCTCCCTGATGGTTGATCCAAATGTCTTGAATCAACTTTTACGCAATGCATGACTCAAATATCTATCAGGCAAGATCAAGATCACTCTTTTGGACGTCGGGAAGACCTCTTTTTACTACTCGGTAGCGAGAATCAAACATTTGGAGATAAACTGATGCTCTGGACTTAAAACTTGCATGGACTTTGATTTTAGGCTCTTTTGCTTCTTTTTGCATCCTTTTTGATGATTTCACCTATAAAGACTTCAAATCCCACAAATACAAGAAAACTACTTCTAAAGGCAAAAGATCTTATGAAAAACGCTTGAAAACATAAATAAATACTAAGTAAAAACATATAAAATATAGTGATATCATAACTCCATAAATCTGCCTTTTAAGACAAGAATCCACTGTAAATCCATGCATAAAGTATGTAAAAACCAAGTAAAAAGCATGTAAAATAGAGGTAGTTTTCAAACATGCAAAAGTATGTAAAACCCAAGTAAAAACCAAGTAAAAAGCATGATCGAAGCTCTCAAACATGCAAAAGTGAAAGGTTTCGAAAAACTGGTGGTGTCCTCAGACTCTACTCAACTAATCAAAGCTTTGAACTCAAATCTTCAAGCCAAGGAGATCTATGGGATCACTCATGATATCCGAGCTATCGCAAAATCCTTTCTTCAAATCTCTTTTGTTGTAATTCCGAGAGCAGCAAATGTCTTAGCTGATACTCGTGCAAAAATTTCTCTCAACCACTTGTCGGTTGAGTTGGCTGTGACTAATTAATGAAAAGTTACCTTTTTCGACAAAAGAAAAAAAAAAAAAAAAAGAGGTAGTTCAATAAACTGTCTAGATTTCTTGGTATGAATCTTCACAAGAAGAGACTTGCATGTCCATCTAATTTATAGGCGACCACATGTCTAGGGTAACGCTCCAAACCCAATCTTCCCGCCCAATGACACGTACTCAACTCGTAAATACTCATTAATTGACGATATCTCTGCATTCAATTCAAGTGGTCACGCCCCCAATGGCCCAATCATCGATTAAGTGTGCTCCCTGCTTTTCCCATTATTCGCTTTGCCCTAACTCAACCTCCCCACACGCAATCAAACTCAACTGCACGTTAATTATTTGGTCAAGGTCGAGATTAGGCAGGCCCGTTCGTTAAAATTGTGAACCTAGAGCCAAAATTTTGATTTTGTAAGTGATTTTTGCAAAAGAGACTAAATTTTTTAAGAGCAACCTAAAATGTAACAAAACTTTTCAAAAGGCAATATAGACTTAGTGTAAATGCATCTTGGACACATGCCAAGGGCCGGACCTGAATTCAGGTACCTTTTTGCTCGTTGCTTAAAGCAATAGATGAACTGTCAGAAAACTAATTACACCCCAAAATCTTGCCTCTCAGCTAATTCACTCTGGATGTATTCTGTTAGGTTTATGCACTTGCGTTTAAATGCATGTTGGCTGTCACGATCTATAATATAGAACATTTTATATATTTCGGTCTATGAGAGACGGGGATGTTTCACAGTTTTCATATAAAATATCAGATAACTGGAAAAGGGGCGCCAGAGATTGATTCCTAACCAAAACACAAATATTACTTAACTTGAAAGGTTTAATTAGTGGATTGTTAGTGACATTAATTATCAATTATTTTGTTGAGTAATCAAGCATGTGCTCTCTCTTTGCTTTCTCGTGGAAGGACCAATCCTTTTTTGCTTCCCTCTCTTTTCTTTACCATGATTTTTCCGTTAGGCTGATTTTATCCTTGTCATAAGTCATAACCACCAACTTCACTAATTCATTAGTCATCCGTCACATCTATCCCTCAGAAATCATTCGCGTTTCCTTTTGGTTGTCTTCCATACCGTCCAATCCCGTTCCATTTGGTTCCATCATGTTCCATCCCGTTCTGTCTCATTTTGTCATGTCCCCTGTCATTATGTATTGTCTCGTCCTATCATATTTTGTTCCCTCATGTCCGTTCCGTCTGGTCCCGTTTCATCCATTTTCGTTCCGTCCTAGCCTGTTATGTCCTGTCCCGTTTATTCTGTTCCATTATGTCCCATCCCGTCTGTCATATTCCGTTCTATCTAGTCCAATTCCGTCATGTCCCATTATGTTACTTCCAATCTTGTTCTGTTCGGCTCCATCCCGTCTTGTCTTGCTCCATCCCTTCCTATCATATCTTGTCTCGTCATGTCTTGTCCCGTCATGTCTCGTTCCTTCTTATCCCATTCTGGTCTGTCTCGTTCAATTTTGTTCCGTAATGGGCCGATTTATTTATCTTGTTTGGGGCCATTTTTTTTTTTGAATTACTTTAATTCTTTTGCAAAACACATTTGTTGATTAAGAAATTTACAACATAATTGGTCCAACCCAATAATTTCTATAGAGTTGATTGATTTTAATAGTTAGAGAATTGTTAAATTAATAAAGATTTTATGTTAGATTTAGAGAGAATTTGTATATTAAGAAAAACAATCAAAACATTTTAATGTAATGAATTTTGGAAATCTAAGAGTTGTAGGTAATACTTTGGAAATATTATTTTATGAGTTAAATTATTTAAATCCATGTCATAATAATAAGAATGATAATGGATTATGAAATCATTAAAAACGATGAGATCTTATTATACAAAGTTGATGCACGCAACATGGTTGTGATATGTATGATTTTTATAATTCACATGATTGCGACATGTGTTGATATTAATTTTACTCTTATTAAGATCGTGAACTATGTCTAGGAAAAGAAAAGTAAAAACAAAAACTAATTGAAAAGATATTGAAAACAGAAAAAAATATTTTTCATATTCTAAAGAAAAACGCTACATATTCTAACGGACAAGGAAAAAAGTGGAAAAAATGAAAAACAAAAAATGGAAAAGGTACCATATTCTAATTGAAAAAGGAAAAAAATATGTTTGCATGCATTATATTTTAAGATAAAAAGATCCAAATTCTAACAGGAAAAAAGGAAAAAGTATATCTTCTATTTCTTACCAAGCCAAGAAAAAAATATATATTTTCCATATTCTCACGGAAAAAGGAAAAGACATTTGCATGCCTCATATTTTAAGATAAAAAAAGATTCCACATTCTATTAGAAAAAAAAGTTGCAGGTTTTATATTATAAGATAAAAAGGTTTCATATTCTTACGAAAGAAAAACAAAAGTATTTTCTATGTCTCAACAAACCCTATATCATAAGCTATAACCTTTAAAATTTAATTGTGTGTTTTCATCCTTTTCTTTCCCTATTTCTAATTGTATGCTTCCATCTTTTTTAGAATAAAAAAAACTCATGTCTTCCAAAGTTCAAAAAGCAATGGAGATTATTTGACTCTAAATCAATTGGATCTAAATCAAAATTATCATCATATTGTAGTATGTATTATTCGAAAATAAGAAGTTAGAAATCTAAAAAAAAAAAATTATATGGAAGTTGAGATTTTATTACTTGATAAATATGATATTATTAAATTATATGGCTATTACTCTTTATTATACAGCAGAACTAAAGTAATCATATTATTTCATTACATTTAAGAGTAATCATATTTTGTTTAATATTTTTTGTAAATTGTTTAAAAATCTTAAAATAAATTCTACGTGCACGTGGGGTCTTATCTAAGTTTGTATAAACTTTAAAAATCACCATATCAATAATAATAGATTGAAATAAGATTCTTGATATCCATAAACCAATAACATTGGAAATTTTAACAATTCTTAAAAAAATCCATAACCCTCCCCCTCCCCCTCCCCCTCCCCCTAACTTTATATATACTTTATCATCAAAAAGATAGGATAAAAATCCCTCTCGAGTTAAGATAAGTGAAACATAGGTCGGAGGAATCAAAGATGTCATAAAGCGCACCACTTGCATCAGCTTATTTGTCATATATTCCAAAACACGTATACACACATATTTACATGTTTATATACACTATGTTAATGTGTATATGTGTGTATATATTTAAGGTAAAACAAATAAACAAATTTGGTTAGTGGAATTCATCTTCCAAAAGTTACTAGATTCTTGCCTCTTGGGATATTTACTTAAAGATAAAAATAGGAGCACTTTGTTGCATCATTTTTTTTTGTTGGGTTGTGTGGGAGACGAACTTTGTTGCATCATTTCATAAAGCTACTTTATATATGTTTTCAGATCTCTAATCCATTAAATATTTTTTTTTTTAAATTCAGGATTTAATCAAAAAAAAAGATACAGTAAGTCGTTCCATAAGAAAAGCAACAACCCAAACTTCTAAAATCTCGTAACATATTATGATTATTTTTTATCTTTTGAATGACAACATACATATTATTTTCAGCCTTTAATTTGAACAAAATGAAGTTGGATTACAATCATCACCTGGTGCATACTTGAAGTTATCGCTGTTTTCAGACAACTAAATTATTGGGTTGGGCCAATTATGCTTTAAATTTATAAATTGTGTCTATTTCATTTTTTAATAGTTTTTAAATTAGACTTTAGTTATTTAACTACAGTTTTACATTTCCATTTTGTAACAAAAGTTTGTGACATATATTATGGTGCTGCCAACTCACCCAAAGTGGGTGCTTCTAAATTCACCAATTGGTCATGTCAGTATTATATTTATTAATTTTAATTTATTATATTTTCTCTTCTTATATTTTAATTCTTTATGATCATTCATTAATATAATCATTAAATAATACAATAGTTTTTGCAAGAATTTGAAAAGTCATTTTTGTAAAAGAAAAGAAATATTATGTATAAATCTTAAAAAACTATTATTTAATAATAATATATATATAATATATATACAAAGAACACTGTTTTTTTCTATAGTATTTTTGGATAAAAAGAACAGATTAATATGACGAGACGAAAAAAATGAATCGGAGAAGAGGAGAATTTTGTTTACTTCTTATGATATTAAGTGACGAGACGAGATCTAAAGGAATGGAAAAGAACGGAATAGGACAAGACAAATTTTGCCTACCTTAAATTATATTTAGGGGTGGAACAGAAAAAACGAAAAAAAAACATGATGAGAGAGGACAAGACAGAAATGTTGGACGGGACAAAATGAAAAGAAATGGAATGTGACGGGATTGGATGGGACGAGATGAAAAAGGACATAATGGGATGGGAAGGGACGGGACGGGAATTTTCTACCCCTAATTATATTTAGAGATGAGACAGAGATAAGACAAAATGGAAATGAACATAATAAGATATGATGAGACTGGATGGGGCGGACAGAACGAACGGGATGAGAAAGAACATGACAAGATGAAAAGGAACGGAATGGATAGAATTATGTCTACCCCTAATTATATTTAGGGAACGAGACAATAATAAACAAAATGGAAAAAATCATAATGGGATAGGATAGACTGAACGGGACAGGACATACAGGACGAAAGACGGGAAAGAACGTACAAGATGAAAATGAACGAAATGGGACGAGATGGAACAAGATGGTACAAAACATTTGCCTAACTCTAATTATATTTAAGTAATATGTGTATAATATCTTTGAAACAATATTAAATTTGCGAAAAAACAATAAAACTAACACAATCCGCATCTAGCTCGGGTCACCCTCTAGTAATAAATATAGAAGCACTTTATTGCATCATTCCATAAAGCTTCTCAAAATTTTTTGATGGCTGTTGGACTGGTTGTGCCGGACGAGTTAAACTGAATTTAGAAACATTAATTGCCATGGTAGTATTTAACGGATCCTATATCATATTGCCATGGTAGTATTTCACATATAATTATCAAATTTAATGTGAAATACCAACTCTAACAATATACCAAAGAGATAGTGCCCTAGTGGTAGACAAAAGAGGTTGGTTTTCTTGTGCTTCAGGTTCAAACTCCCTTTAATATAGAGAACCGGAATCCGCACAAGAATGTTTTTAGAGAGAAACTAAAATTTCTAAGTATATATAACATAAATGAGGATCCAAAAATAGTTATTTTATTGATGTATAAAATGTAAAGTATTGCATAATGCGTAGCAATGAGAAAGTGATGGCTAAAACAATCAGCCTTGACATCTATTTATACAAATTTATAAACTGTCTTTACGAAGATTTCTCGAGATATTTTTGCAGACTTGAAGTTATCTCTCATGGCGATGTTAGTTCGGATCTTGCAATCATCTAGGGCGAACCGTACGTTATCCTCACTAGGCTTTAGCACGAGTTGACTAAACAGACGTTGGTTAGACCCACAACATGTTAGTTCGGCCCAGGAATGGTTACGGTTCGGCTCACATTCTTTGTCGAGTGGTTCCTGAGTCTTCGTGTCAAGCGCATTCCCCCGTCATGATAGCATGTCCTTGGTGCGACCCGTCATAGTACGTGCAGCCCGCCACAAGTTAGCTCGCCTCGGTTCACGTGCAACTCTTCATAACTCGTCGTACCATGGGTCGCCGTTCTTCCCTTTACTGAATATGTTCGCATGTTACGTTGGTTTCTTACTGCGTCTTGATCACGTTTCATAGTATTAGTTGTTGAGCTTGGCGAGGAGTATTCCGACTCTAAATATAGACTCCAACTCCGGATACGAAGAAGATTATGGACTAAAAGCACTAATAGTTTTAAGAAGAAAAACAACATAAGAAAAGTTTACCATTGTTTCAAAACATAAAATAATATAATAAAAAATTTGAAAGGAAATTAAATATTATGATGATGTGAGTTCTACTCTTTTGTTATCATTTTCATCGTTCACCCGGCTTCCAAATTTGGGATCCTCCGATATAAGGATCCGCCTATTTATATTGCCAAAGCCAAAGACTTGTTAAGATTAAAACTCATTCTAGTGGGCAATTTGATTTCGCCTAAATTTGCCTTTGGCTGAAGAAAGTGTCTTCTTTAGGCCACTTTTTCAATTTTATTTTAGTTTTCGACTGACATAGTTGGCAATGTGTTGGAAAGAGACAATCTAAGATGTCACATATTTTTTTGCTTGGGGCCAAAATTTATGAAACCCATGTTGGCTCACAAGGAATGTTTTTGACAAACACTATCTAATTTTACAATAGACTTCTATAGCATAAACCTATTGCCAAACCTACCCCATTACTAAAACAACTAATAAAAATGGAAATAATGTATTAACAATTGTTAAAATGAATCAGTATAATCACTTTTTGTTTGAGAAGACCCTATGTCCCACAACAATATAAAATTAGGCAAGCAAAGTAAAGTATCCTTATCTCTAACTATATTATAAATTAATGATTATTCTTCCCGTACTTGGTCCCATCTCGAATTCTCGATTCATCATCTATATCTATCCCCACATTTCATTACATTGCTTCTCTTACAAACACAGACTCTCTCTCTTTCTCCACCATGTCTAGAATGTTTAGCAGAATTTCCATGACCAAGTCTATTGTTTTTCTTCTATTTTCCTTAACATTCTTAGGTATTGTTTTCTATATATAAAGTTGCTTATTTCTGTCTAACCATAAAACTACATTGTATATAACACTTATTTTAATTTGTCTTCCATACTTTTCACAGAACATGGATTGCTGTTTCCAAGGGTATCCTCTCTTGGGATAAACTACGGTCAAGTCGGCGACAATCTTCCCCCACCGGACAAAGTTCTACAACTCTTGAGCTCACTCCATATCAACAAGACAAGAATTTACGACACAAACCCTCAAATCTTAACCTCATTCGCCAATTCCAACATTGAGCTCTTCGTCACCATCGAAAATCAAATGCTTCCCAGCTTAGTCGACCCTCAACAAGCTCTCCAGTGGGTAAATTCCCGTATCAAACCCTACTTTCCGACCACCAAGATCGGCGGTATTGCTGTCGGCAACGAACTATACACCGACGACGACTCAAGCCTCATAAGGTTTGTTACATACATCACCACATTCCTCAAAATGCTATCCTTTTGAAATTTTGGCACACTAAAAATTACACATTTTAACTAAATCGGGGTAGTCCAGTGGTTGTTGTCCCTGGACACACCTTGTTCTACTATGGGATTTAAATTTTGATCTGTATTGAGATCCTCCACTTAAAAAAATTAAAAGTCTATTGCTATTTTTGCAGGTATCTTGTGCCTGCAATGATAAGCATTCATGGTGCTCTGGTCGAAACCGGTCTAGACAAGTACATCCAAGTATCGACTCCGAATTCCTTATCAGTCCTTCAAGAATCTTACCCTCCATCCGCCGGATGTTTCAGGCCGGAAGTAGCCGGCATAATGATTCAGCTTCTAGGTTTCTTGCATAGCACGAAATCCCCGTTTTGGATCAACGCTTACCCTTACTTCGCCTACAAGGATTCCCCAACCAAGATCCCAATAGACTACGTACTCTTCAACCCTAATGCTGGAATGGTTGACCCCTACACTAAGTATCACTACGACAACATGCTCTACGCTCAAGTAGATGCCGTGATTTTCGCCATGGCAAGGCTTGGCTACAAAGATATCGAAGTTGGGGTCTCGGAGACTGGGTGGCCATCTAAAGGCGACGGAGATGAGGTCGGAGCAACCGTGTCCAACGCGGCGATTTATAACAAGAATCTTCTAAGGAGACAACTTCAAGGTGAAGGAACGCCATTGAGACCAAACATGAGGCTTGATGTTTATCTCTTTGCTCTCTTCAATGAAGACCTGAAACCAGGACCAACCTCTGAGAGAAACTATGGATTGTATCAGCCTGATGAGACCATGGCTTACAATGTAGGTTTACTATCAACATCATCATCAACATCAACTTCTTCAACTTCTATTATTTCCCTCACTTCCTCCGCCTCCACGGTATGCATCAACATTTGACTTAACTTACTCTGTTTACTAGATTCCTACCTATAATTTCTTTTATATTTCTCTCTAAATATCGCATTAGGTCCCTACCACACGATACCCCTTAGACACAGCTTTGATCGAGAAATTTTTAGTTATATATATTATGACGTGTTGTTTTAGAAAGAAGAGAATTGTGATGTTTTTTTGCTTCCAGTTGTGACGTTTAATAATAGAAAAGGTCGTCTTCTCTTTTATAAATAGTTTTTAACGAACATATTATTAAGTATCGAATTTTTGGAAATATATGAGTAGTACTTACTAGTGATGTGAATCACATGATATTTATGATTATCCTCACCATTTGGTATTTTTCCTAACATTCTTTAATGAAAGTTCGTGGTTTTGATTATTACTTATTTATGTTATTTAATTTAATCAGGCTATAAAGAAGGGAAAGCAAGGGTTGATAAATTGGGCATGCGTTTATTTGCTGGCCATTCAAATGCTAATTAGAAGTCCGTACTAGAAGCAAAAACAAATTCGATACAGCTTCTACGTGTAAATAGAGTTCAGTTATTCTCAACAAGAAGCATTGTAGTATTATTGTCAAAAGTATCTCAGATGATTCTTTAGAAGAAAAGAAAAACAATCAGAATTTTTTTCTTCCGACCAATTTAATTAAGTAGCTTGAGAAAGCGAATCCACTGTATGAAAAAAATGACGAATCATATTATAAAACTGTATTATAGTCTAAAGAGTGTATGCAATGTATTATAATGTCATTTGAGAGCTAAGAAATTAAATCACTTTCAATACAGTTTTCTTGTAAAATGGTCAAATTCATATTATATACTTCGTGGAACAACTTCTTTTTTTCATGTTAAGCGGTATTTCCGGAAGTAACTAAAGGAAATTTGTTTTTAAAAAAAAGAGTAACTAGAGAAAATAATATATATATATATATATATATATATATATATATTGTCGTTTCATATGTCGTTTTGAACAAAATGAATATGGACTATTTATTGATGTATCTGATATGTTTTATGTTTTGAGTTTTAATACATCTATATACAGCTAGATACATTGGGTAAGTTAAGAGTAAAAACATATTTATTATGAAAAGAAATAAGTATAAAATAGCCCATAAATTACAACGTTTTTTTTTTTTTTTTCTTTTGCTAAAAGGCCATGAATTTTTGCGGTTACGTGAAGCAACAACTCTATTTAGTTAATTACTGTATTGTTATTACCATTTTTGTTGACAAACATATTACAAAATATTACTTTACAGTACGAATTCTATAATGATTCTATATGGCTATTAAATAATTATATATAGTGGTTGGTTACAACTAAGGTAAATCTTTAATCTTTTAACTTTTGGACGTGGAATCCATAAACCCTGAGAGTCTAAGACATACGATACCCCTCCCTTTTTCGTCTCACCGTCAACAGATGATATCTTAATTTATTATCTGCTCTAACACACACATGCATTATTGCATACACATGACACTACTCATATATGCGACTTGTAATATGAACTTTAGTACAGTGTTGCAGTGTGCGGACATTCATCAATTTACCAGTTGATTTATGTAAAAGAACAATGCTTCCTTTTTCTTCTGACGGGAGGAAAAGACGTAAAAAATTGCCCGTGTTTATGTGGTCTAAAGGTAATGGTAGAGGAAGTTTTGTTGAAGGGTAAATTTTCAAGACTTGAGTTTGATCATTCCGAAACAAAAATCACATAAAAAAGTTTGTTAATTGGATTTAAGTCCAATTGATTTATTTGAGAAGAAGAAAAACATGTGGCTTAATTACCTCTTCGCATTAGTTAGAAGGCACTTTAACAGGCAATAGAATAGCCCAAATATAGATCTTATATATATCTCATGACTTGTGTCTATTGAATGGTTTAACTAAGGTAATAGTCTAGTTTATAGTACCTTGGTGATTTCTACTTTCTACCGAGGTTAACCGAACCAGCTGATACAATTTATAAAAAAAAAAGGTTCAAAATGATTTTATATTAGGTAGCAATACAAAATAGAGTTGGACGGTCCCAACTTTACTCCATGACCACGTTTTAAGTCGTCAGCATTTTGACAATAGTCATTGGCCGTCCCTTTTCAAAGGAGCTTTCTCTCTTTTTATAGTTTTATTTCTGCTTTTTTTTTTCTCCCGACTCATTTGTGTTTTTTTTTGTTGGCCAACATGTCTTTTTATAACCTTATCTATTTTCTGCTTTTTTTTCCCCGACTCATTTGTGTTTTTGTTTTTGTTTTTCTGGCCAACATGTCTATTAAATAATAAATATCTTCATTGCTTTCCGGTTTTCCTATTCCTTTCCAAGTTCGTATATTCCATCACGGTTTTAACACAATAACGCCACCATGTATATGAAGTTTTCAATTAACAAAATTAGGGATTAAAGCCCCGCGCAAGCGCAGGGTTATTTGCTATATTTTTTCTATTTGATTTTATTTATATCCATTGATTTGAAATTTTGAATTATGATGATTATATATTAACTTCCATGTTTTGGTTATATTTTGAGTTAACCCAACAAATAATACTAACAATATATTCAATTTTTTTTATTAAGATATTAACACCTTACTTCAACTTGAGTTTTCTATTTCTAAAATTTAATATGCATTTGACTCAACAATAAAATTGGTAAACATGATGTAGAATCGCAATTGCACTCGCGGGGTTGTTTGCCATAATTTTTCTGTTTGATTTTATTTATATTTATTCATTTGAAATTTTGAATTATGATAGTTATATGTTTTTTTTTTTTTTTTTTTTTTTTTTTTTTTTGACCTCGATAGTTATATGTTAACTTCCATGTTTTGGTTATATTTTGAGTTCACCCAACAGTTAACACTAACAATATGATCAGTTTCTTTCTTTTATTAAAATATTACTCCCTCTATTTCATAATGTAAGATGTTTCGGCTTTTTCACAAATATTAAGAAATAGTTAATGTTTCACTTTTGTTGTCATCTAACTACTTTTAAGTTAATATTAACCAATAATAACTCAAGTATTTAAATAATCATAACTAATTCTTCTTGAAATTTGTAAAATGCTATCATTAATTAACAAAAAGTAATATTAAAACTCTAAAACATCTTATATTGTGGAATAAGAATAAAAGTTAGAACATCTTACATTGTGAAACAGAGGGAGTAATACACATATATTAAATATTTTAAATACAATTAATGATTTTTTTTTTGCTGATGTGGATAGCCTAGGAAAAGAGAGAAACTCTCCTATTATATATAAAACAGTAGTTAGAAATGAAAGAGCATGTACATTGTTACACTCTGTCAAATTTTCTTCATAGTGACTACCCCTAAACAAATCCTGCCAGATATGTGCCTTTTTATATGGTAGTGTCCAATTCACAATATTATTATCAAAAGAGAAAAGTGAGAATTTTAATAGAACACAGATGATTGAACGAAATTATTCATGAGGGACAAGTTAAGCTCATATTAGTTATACAAAGATGTCAATCAAAGTCCATGTTGGCAGTGGCACATGCATTAACTACTGTTGATTCTGAGATATCATTCGTTAAGACGGGATATCAAAGATGTGAGTTTAGGAAATTGGAAGCTTGATTAACTCGACGAATATTAAAGGAGGAAAATCTCGTCGACAAACTTGATGAGATGAACTATGATGAACAAGAGGAAAACAAAGAGGAAAATAAAGAGGATGCTAATGCCTAGATTTTCGGGTGCCTCAAGATATTTTTTGGATGCCTTTCCACGGATGGGGTCTTCAATATATAGTGTTGATAGGTCGGCTCCTTGGTGCATTTCCCTCCGGCGAGATGGAAAACTTCTTCTTTAGCGATATGGAAAACTTCATCTTTTCTTGATTCCCTTCGATTCTTCGAGTCGGTATGAGAGTTTATTTACATTTTCTCATGGATTGTGCCTTTCTCCTTAAGTCTTGCTATTTGTTGAGGAGGTTAGGTCCAAAGTCGGATTGGGCTTTTGTGATTTTACTAATGGTGACGGACTCAGGGAAATGTGCTAATTTCTCCTCTAACAATAGACCTCCCCTAGCTCGGCAAGTCAAATGCAGTTTGATCTTGGCGAGTTTCATGAATAAAGAGGAAGCTTAAGAGTCATTAGTAAAATGATGCCAAACCAATCCGATTTTGGTGCCTCGGTGCTTGCTGAATGTAGATTTGTGCCGCCTCATTAAAACCTTAATATGAAAAAACCCAATTGGGACAAAAACCATAAGAAGGAAAAAGAGTACGTTGACGTCATCTAATTCCAAAAAGAGTGCATTTCAAATGGTCCTTACCAAGACCGAGAATGCTTTCTCGTCGAATTTAAATATTTTTTCTTCGCGTGCCGCGACGAATTAAACTGATTTCTGTCCACGTATGGATGGGATTTGCCACATCACTGCGCAGATGGACAATACTCCCTCTGTCCCATATTATAAGCAGTTGGACAAAATGTATCTGAAAAAAAGTGGATGTATCTGGACTGAATTCCATCCAGATACATTCACTTTTTTTCAGATTCATTTTGCCCAACTGCTTATAATATGGGACAGAGGGAGTATGTTTTAAAGCTACGCGAATCGGGCCTAATAATCGGTTTATTTGCGAAAAGGCCCAAACCCGTTAAGATTTTCCTAAGCGGGAAAATAAATGATTAAAGAAATTACAAGGGAAGTTTTCCCCTTGGAATTCGCGCGATCTCTATTAAGAGACCGTTCAAATTTCTCTTCCTCATTTATTTCTTTTTCTTCTCCACACTCAACTGCCTCGACCAGAAAAAAGGTAACTTTCTCAATCCCACTCTGAATCTCGTCTCGATTGATTTCTTGAGTTTGATTCTCCAGAATTTAGGTATAGGAACTTAGGAATTGCTCGAATCCACTTAGATTGCGTCCTGAATTCGTCTTTTTTTTTTCTCGCCGATTTCGCTTTCCGATTCCTAGGGTTTTTGCTTCGTCGAATTCATTGATCCACGCGAATGCGGATGAGGTGCACCGGAGGAAAGCGGCGGAGAGTGACGCAGAGGCTGCTGCGGATGCTGAGAGAGTGGCCGACAAGGCAGATCGAGATGAGATGGAGAGGGTAGCCGCCGAAGCCGAGCGATGAGAAGCGGCGGAGAAAGCGAAGCAAACAGAGGAAGAGGAGTGCGATTCTGGTGATGAATATGACTCCGACAAGTGGTATCATGACGGGATGCCATCGGACCATCCTGATGCCGAGCACGACGATGATGAGACGGGAACTTCTGGCCAAGCGAGGCTTGACGGCATTCCGGATGTGATCAAGATGCCGAAACGTACGGCGCCTACGAGTTTGATTGATGACGGGAGGTCGTGGATGACGGAGGAGATTCTCAAAGACCTTATAGCGAGGGCCGAGTTCCCTAATTCTCTGGAGTTTCGCATCCCGGAGCTTCTCGAAAGGCCTTACGATGCTCCGCCGGGATGGGTGTGCGTTTATGAGTGCATGTTCACCGAGTTTGAGATGAATTTCTCTCTTTCTCCTCTGCTTCTGAGGTTCGCAGCAGAGCGCGACGTCCCCACGAGTCTGTTGACTCACGGCGTTGTCCGCCACATTGTCTTTACCGAGGCTCTGACTAGGGCCGCTGGGGTCACGTTCGACCGGCTGCTATTTGAACATGTCACGGATCTTCGAACCGGATCGACGTGGAAAAGGGACTTCAAGTGGTTTCATACCACAATGAAGCATGACATTGTCTTCCGGGATTACCGGAGCAAGATTCACTGGTGGAAGAACTATTTCTTCTTTGTCAAGATAAGTCGCGCCTCGGTCGGGAAGATCAAAGCTGATCAGATTAGGACGGAATGGGTTACATCGCCGGGTAGAATACTTTGTAGAATTAAAATTATTGTCTCGTCGTGCTTGTCGAGTTGCTTTTTCTAATGAATTTTTGCCTCTTTTTTTGCAGGACCATCTAAACGGACGAAACCGAGCAGCGAGCTCAAAAAGAAGTTCAAGCTGTTGAAGGAGCTTAGTCACGAGCTCTGGCCTGAGGTCACGGCAGTGCTCGAGAAGAAGAGACAAGAGAGAAGGAAAGAGCAAGCCTGCTGTTTCCGCGACCCCGATATCTAGTAAGTGTCTCGTTTTTCTTTGCACGTTTGGTCTTGTCACAGACGACTAACTTTGTATTTTGCCTTGTTGTTGCAAGACCACTTCGTTCCAAGAAGAAGCCAATGGGTTTCAAGAAGAGGACTCCAATTGATATTGGTGATGCCGTTGTTGCTTCGAAGCTGGCGCCGAAGAAGAGAAGGATTGAGTCTCCGAAGCTGAGAGATTCTCTTTCTCCTCCTCCCCAAAGTTCTTCCGTCGCGTCGCAAACGAGGTAAGTCTTCCTTTTTTTTTGGCGAATGTGAGAACTAGATAGTCTCGGGTTTTGATGCTGAGTATTGGTGCTTTGCAGGGCTTCATCACAGGTGAGGACGACCTTGTCTTCTGCTGCCGAGAAGACTCCGGAGAGGGTGATTGTCCTTGACTCTCCTCCTTCTTCGGATCAAGATGACGAGGAGTCCCGTCAAGACGAGAGTGCGTCTCGTCAAGATGATGATCTGGGAACTCCGCAACGTGATGCTTTACCTGCTCAGGGAGAGGAGTTCCTTACTTCTCGCGACGACGGTCCCTCTTTTGATCAGCGCAGGAACGGCGGTCCTGAGGAAGGTGGATCGTCTCGTCGTCCTGGAGAGGATCCCTTCGATGATGATGAGAAGATGTCTCTTTATTCAGAGGCAGGTGGTTCTGTTCTTGAGTCTAATCCTGGTGCTAAGGATGATGTCGAGGTGCCAAAGACTGAGCCCGGGAGTTGTAATCCTAATGTGGTGAAGACATGGTGATATAGTGATGGTCCTCTTATGGAGAATCGGGATGCTTGTGGAGGAGCGACATGGGCCTCCAAAATTCATCCGGGCTGGGGACTTCCGCACGAACAGCTCACTTTTAGGGGTGACTTTGATGAAGCGTCCCAGCATCACGTCATATATGGCGGAAAATTCGCCGCACTGATTCAGAAGTATGAGACGGCTCTCCGAGCGGCTAAGGATGAGGTCTCGAAAATGCAGTGGGAGCATGAGAAGGCCAAGGACGTCGACGCGATGGTTGCCGATTTGAAGCTCGACAAGCTCGCTCTTGAGGGATAGGTCACGGCGCTGAACAAGGAGATAGTAAAGACTCTCAGTCTTCAAGATACGGCGGAGAAGCTGAGGGCTCAGGTTGCCGATCTGGAGGAGAAGTCCCGTGGGATGCTGAGGTTGTTGCTGCTGAGGTTGTTGCTCCTGAGGTTGGGCGTCTTTGTTGGTCGCGTCAGGAGTGGGCTGTAGTGGCTGCTCTCCAGGTTTACAACTCTGTGAACGACTGGTACGTTCCTCGTCTTCGCCGTCTCTCGGATTTCGTCACCCAGCAGGACGCGGTCGAGGCGGCTGTAGGGAGGAGGCAAGTCGACGAAGCTCTTCTCGACTTTGTGAGGAAGATCAGGGGGGTTGATCTGGATTTCGACGCGGTGGAGAGAATGCTTGAGGCAAGGTTGGCGAAGAGTATCGCGGATGGAGACTCGATTGATGAGGTCATCATTGATGATGACGATTTTGCGAAGCCTTGCGGGTAAGATTTGCTTATTTGTGCTTATATTGCGCTTTGATAGTGCATTACGGTGTGTTTACTTATGCGTGCGTTTGTTTCTGTAGCCTTTCTATGTCGGAGCTGACGCTGCCGAAATCTCCGTCTAGGCGAGACGACACGAGTCCGGGTGCGGGACTATCTGCTTCTGGGGCCAAGTCTGCTTAGGCCGATCTCCTTTTAAATTAGAACTCTTTTGGCCGCAGCTTTTTGGTTATAATAACATTGCCCGGGAGGGTTTTTATCCATATGCTTAGGATGTTTAAGATTTATGCTAGTTACTTATCATGCTTTTAAGTTTGTTTTTGTGCTTTTGCTTGGGTGATAGCGTAGTCACGATTTAGACATAATTGATTAATTCACAGCGCAATGAAAGTAGTCCGGCTTTTGATTATGTCTTTTAATAAAGGACGAAATGCCATCACCCGAATAGATTGAACTAAGTACCCGATTGTCATCGGATAGAAAGTTTGACTGTCGGGACGACTCCTTATCTTTAAGTATCACGACTTGATGCGTATGATGGTGCTAGTGCGTCATGACGAGACGCGATGCTTAAGCGGTTTGTCATGACTTTTCATTAGAGACATCGACCAATGCGTATTAGGTCTGTATGCTAGCATGATAAACCTAATTTCAGCGACAAGCTCTAGAAACTCGATTTATGCTTCCGACTTCAAAGCTTTGTGCGGGTGACGAGATAGCGGTTTTTTGTTCGTCCGACAAACTGTGAGCCGTGCCAAGTGCGTGCTCTCGGCTTAAGTGAATGGGTGATCAGTCCATGTTTTTGGGTGCAAAGTGCGAGTGCTTATCGAGTTTGCATCGAGTTTAGTTTCGGTTTGACCTCAAATGAGTGCGTGCTTAATATTCTATATCGACAAGTTTTTGATTATGCTGGGATGAGGCATGCTTGCCGAGATGAAAAGGACTTTGAATAAAATAAAAGCTTTTTATTTTATTAAGTATTATAGCTGCACCCTTAATAAAAAAGGCTGCCTATGTACCCGTGTTGGGATCAAGCCATCCGTAGTTTGTTACAAGTGTTCGTGCAGTGAACATATCTTTTTTTTTTTTTTTTTTTTTTGACTAGTGTGGTGCTTCGCGTCTAGTTATGGAACTTGCGCAGGTCCGTTGAGCTCCATAGGCATTCGGACGTGCTGCCGAGGTTGTCTTCGAGCTGATAGACTCCCGGCTTGATAACTTGTGCAATGCGGTACGGTCCTTCCCAGCTGAAGCCGTATTTGCCGAGATGATCGATCTTGTCGTCGTCGGACTTCCGCAGGACGAGGTTGATGAGTGCAAAGCGGAGGTATTGATCGCGGGATCAGGTCTTCCCTTTTCCTATCCCTGATTCTGCAAGTGCACAGGTCAGAAGTAGTAAACGGGTATCGAACACGAGGACCAGATTGCACACTACAAACTATGAGATTGAGATCGAGCTAGGGCAAACAGTATAAGATTGGTTGAGTGCAGTGAAAGTAAAGCATGCAAGTAAAGTAAGCAAGTAAAGAAGGTTGAAATCAATAGAAGATGAGAGCTAAACAATAGGATAGTCTTAAGATAAGCAATTCATGAAGCAAGGATCAATCAATTAGGGTTATTGCAATTAGGTGCCATCTAGAACTCGAAACACTATGGTATGATCTTTCCACTTTCGTGGCTCCGACCCCTTTGTTAATCTCCTAGTCGCTAAACTTTTGGTATGTCCCTAGGTGATTAAATCAAGCATTAGTTCGATTAAGTTCAATTGTTCACAACCTACAAGTAAATCAACTTTCGCAGTCTAAAAGAGGTTGCCCACCAAATACTAGTTCAGGCGAATGATACAGCACTTTCGAGGCTCAAATCAACCTTAGATCATATGCTAATTGGCCAGATTAACAACAAGCATTAAGTATAAGCAAAGATGAAGATTATAAGTAAAACCCTAATTCATGTGATCGATCATCAAGCATACATGAATGCCATCCTTTGACTTCCTATCACTTAACAAGTAAACTACTCAGACATAGAGAAGGAAAACAAATTCATATTCATAAGAACAGAGATTCGAATCCTCTCTTGAAAGAGAACAAACAAGAACAAAGTAAAAGCAAGTAAGGCAAATTCACAAGATCAAATCAACAATGCACAACAAAACAAAGCTAAATGATGCAATCCTAAACAAACCTAACAAGTATGAATGCAAAAAGATGAAATAAGTATGATGCATGAAAAATTGAAATAAGAACAGAATAAACAAGGTTAAATAATCTCTTGAACCCTCCCTCAAACTTAAATCATATAATCCCTTGTGTGAAAGAAGTTCAAGGAAAGATTCAAGAGGGAAAAACCAAGAAAAATCTTTAAAAAAATGACATGAAAATGAATGGTATTTACAAGGGAAAAATGTTTGGTACCTTAGTGCTCATCCCCAAAGAGCTGGGAAGCTGATGGTGGGTTTAGATTGCCTCAAATTTTCACAATTTATAAACCCAACTAATGAGCTGCAAGTGCACAGCCGTGTTGTAGTCGGGGTCGAACACGAGGAGGAAGTGTTCTCGCTTAACACCTTGTGAGATTGGTTTAGCTAGCTCGCAATATGAGATGGTTTTGGACCTAAATGAGAAAACAAAACAAAGAAATGTGAGTGAGGTTGTAAACAATTTAAAACAAGAGTTAGGCAAAGGACAATCATATGGAGCAATGATGAAAAGATAGTTGCATGGGATGTGTGTAGAGCCGTCTTGAACATGAATCACTAGTGTATGGTCTTTCCACTGTCGTGGCTCCAACCACTATGTTTAAAACAACCTAATATACTCAGCTTTCGTTGGCTATTAGAATTGCAAACATGCATTAAAGGTGATCAAGATTCAATTGTTCACAATAAACCATAACTCAGCTTTCGTTGGCTATGATCTATTGCTCACCAAATACTAGTTTTGAGATCTAGATTCAGCACTGTCGTGGTTCTATTTCTCTAAGATCAGATTACTAGATGTACGGTAGAGTAATCATGCATTAAGCTCAAGTAAAGGTGAAGATCCATAAGATAAATCCCAATAAGTTGCAACACAATCAAATCATCACGGCCACCATAGATCTCCTCGGCCTAACTAAGAGATCTACTCGGCCATGATGCAAACAAGCAAGCAAAGCATGATTGTAAACATTATGCAAGTATTAAAAGAGATAAAGGGATGAAGAAAGCTTCTCTATTGATGAACAAAGTCGGATTCTCCCTTGAAAACTCTTAAGATCAAGTTTATAGAAATGGAAACAATGAAAAAGAAAGAACAAGAGTTGAGCGGCGCCTCCTTCTTCTTGGACGATCTCCTAGGGCTTCTCTCTCTGGCCTCTCTTCTCACACTCTCTTTCACAAACTCACACGCACGATCTCTTCTTCAGCGGCTAAAAACATGTATATATGGGCGAAGTCGCGTAGGGTTTTCTTCATGCCGGAAAAGGAAAGTTTCCCATGAGCCGAGCCTTCTTCTCCACGTCGTGTATGGGCCGACATTGTACCAAGGAAAGCTCCAAACATTAGCCAGGCCTCTTCTCTATTCGATCAAGGCCTTTGGCGCTGCTGCTCGGGCCATTAGACACTCCAAATCCTCCATGGGCTTCGTTTGCTCGCTTACCGGACATGTCTCGGTAGAAAATAAGTTCTAGGCCTCATAGTTGATCCAAATGGCTTCATTCCACTTCGACGTGATGCATGACTCAAGTATCTATCTTTCCATATCAAGATCGTAACTTTTGGACGTCGGGAACTCCTCCGCGCGCGGCCAAACTTCCGAAGCTTCGTTCTGCGCGCTAGCGAGAACTAACACTTGGAGATAAAATGATCTTCTTGACTTGGAAACTTGCATGGATCTTGGTTTAGGGCTCTTTTACTCCTTTTTGCATCCTTTTTGATGGTTTCACCTACAAAGACTTCAAATCCCACAAATACAAGAAAACTACCTCTAAAGGCAAAGAATCTTGCAAAAATGGTGATATCAGAAGCAAGGTCTTGAGTAGGAGAAGGAAGGCGACCATCAGGGGTACTCCATTCGACAATGTCTGTGCAACCTTCATTTATGTGCTCTTCATCATCATTAGCAAAGTGTGTGTGGCTGCTTTGACCTTGATGGAATCTAGCTCGCTCAAACCGGTTGTATGGGGTCCAATTGCTCTGATAGAAGTCCTGATAGGACGCTTGATCAAAATCATAGCTCGGATGCTCGAATTGCGGCTCCTTTGGGTCAACTCAATCCTCAGCTTGATCGAGTCCATCTGTCGAGTCAGAACGTCTGGTTCTGGAACTCTTTCTCCTCTTCTGTCTGCTGGCTTCTGACTCTCTAGCTCATATGACGAGGCTCTGGGGGGTTCCTGAGCAGAAAGTCCTGCTTAGTTGGGTGAGCACAGAGCGACTCCTAAGGAATTGGGAGGTGGGAGTTGCCTTAGACCTTTTGGATGAGGATCCCTTGACTTTCTTCTCCAAAGTCTTGATTTTGCTGACCATCTTGTCCATGGACTTCTGCATCTTCTTCATTGCCTTCTCTTGCCACTTGTTGAACTTTTGGAGGAGTCCAATCCTCTTGTGAGCAGCTATAACAGAGGGATTCATTCTTCGAGCTCCATACTCCTCAAAATAGTAGCAATTTGGCTCACCTAGTTCTTTATCAACGTGGACCTCTTCCTCAACTCGATCCTCAGCTCGATCGAGTTCAGTCTCCTCTTCTTGCATCTCAGCTTCATGCCCAACAAATGTACGACGTGGAGGGAAAAAGTCAATGTTGTCACCTCCCCTAACTGTTGTGAAGTCATGATTTGGTAGAAGCATCTTGGAAACTCCAGCAGTGGGATACTTGAATAGGAATTGGTACATCCCATTCACCTACTTTTGATCTATGAGCAGATTTGTCTTGCAAAACTTGATGTCCATCCAACCAGGAGGAGTGACATCATGGCGAGATGGATCCACACCAGCAGCATACAAAATAGGCGTGATAAGGCCTCCTACACTCAGCCTCCTATTAGCTATGTGGCGAGTGTTGTAGGCTGTTATCTTGTAGTTGAGGAGCTGGTCTAAGAAAGGAATGAGGTTCCCGTGTCTGAGGTGTCTCCCTTGATGGCTCTTCCCTCTCTTGTTCAAGGGAGGATTGGTTTGATCCCCATATCAAGTAGTTGTAGCTCCCCTTCAGTGATTTTGCATGTTGCCTTTCTTGCAAAGAAGGTGTTGGCAAGCGCCTTGTGCACATATCTTAAAACTGGGCTCCTGATTTGAGCATTCTTGGACCTTGAGGATGAGTAAACTCCTTCAACGATTGTAGTCCAAACACTTTGGAGCTCTCTCTTCTTGAACTTCCACTCAGTTCCTTCCCCATAATTGAAATCAAACAAGATCTCAAGCTGGCTAAATGTGACCTCCTTCTTAACTCCATCAGCCAAGAATGTGATCCATCCCAACCCTTGATCTAAATAAGCTCGATCCTCTTCTTCATACCGGTGATACCTCAATGAATCTAGGAACTCACAAGTGAGCTCCTTGTATGACTCCATCCTATGAGAGAGGAACCATGCCAAGTGCATGTTCTTGAGCACCAATTCCACATCATCAAAGATCCCAAGCCCCTTCATGGTTTTGTCATGTGGGTACTTGGTTTCCACAAAATCCATGGAGAAGAGGGCATCATAATGCTCTTGGAACATGGAGAGGTGATGATAGGATTTTACGGTGGATGTGATAAGATATGAGGTGGAATGCAAACAGGGGTGAATAAAGATGAAATGGTATGGTGCAATCACAATCAATCAATTCCTCTTAACCATCATAGTCAATGTAGTATAAGAGGTTATCAATCCAAAATGGGAGAACTTATCACTCTATGAGAATATGAAATAACAAGGAAGTCAAGCAAGCAGTAGTAGATATGGGATAACACTAACAACCTAACAAATTGAAATGCAATGCAGGAATATAAATAAAAGCAGTAGAGCAACAGCTCGACCAAGGACTCGAGTCGAGTTGGAACAGAGTAACGAGCTCGATCGAGTTTAGGGTCGAGTTGAAGTAAAAAGCAGTAAAGGCATCGACTTTAATAAGCTAGAACGAACAATAGGGTCTAAGACAGGGTTTAACAATCAGAGGAGGCTATACTTAATCGATCTTGCTTTCAAACGACTTGTATCAAGGTATCTCTTGATATTGAGCTTCTCAATGCCTAGCTAACCCTTTCCCAAGGTGAAAGCTATCAACCAAGACTTGATCTCAGAAACAGGGGGTTAGCCAGTGAGAATCAAGCCTTGGAGGCCATAGGATCATTGCTCAAACTAATCCATCCAACCCCTTAGACCTCCATTTTCTAGAGCAAGAGTTATTGGAGCTCTTAGTGGACCTTTCCAACGATTTCCATCACTTCCATGTGGAGAATCGTCTATGGACATACAAGCCAGGGATAGTGGTCATGTAGCCTTAAGGTTTGTCCAAAAGAGAGAGATTTCTAATCCTAGCTCAGTCCACAATGAAGAAAGTCAACTTTGTGTCTGCTGAGGAGATGGAACCAGTCCAAGAAGGGGAGGATACACAATTTGCTGAGGTATGCTACATGAGCAATGGGCAAGGAGGTTACAACAAAGGATACTATAACTACAAGTCCAACCCTGCTATGTCATACCGCAACACTGATGTTGCTAACCCTCAGGACCAAGTCTATCCTCAACAACAAGCAGCTCGATCGAGTCAAGGACAACATGGGTATGGTCAAAAGAACAATTACCAAGGACCACAAGGCACTTTCCCTGGACAACAAATGAATATCCCACCAGGCTTCCCCCACCAACCGCCCCAGCCTGCACCTTCACAAGAGAATGAGCTCAAAGCAATGCTAAAGCAACTACTTCAAGGGCAAGCTGATGGGGTAGTGGACACAAGCAAGAAGCTAGCTGAAATAAACTCTAAGATCGAGAACCTCAACACAAGGGTTTACTCTCTGGAGAATCATGCTTCTTCTGTTGCTGCTGCTACAAAGCAAGGACAACTACCTGGTAAAGCTATTCAGAACCCCAAGGAACAGTGCAAGGTCATCTTCACTCAAGAAGGACTTGTTGAAGAAGAGGATCAAGAAAGGGTCATTGAAGATTTTTGTTTACTGCTGAATGATGAAGAGATTGTTGCTGCTGAGGCTCCTGGAGTCCAGATTGATCAACCAGAAGTGCATGCACCTACTGTGGCCATTCACACTTCACCAGTTGAGCTCGCACGACAAGCTCGATCGGCAGCTCGATCGAGTCCGACAGCCTGTTTTGCTTGATCCTTATCAACCGGTTGCCGCTTCCTCGTCTCGCCTACTTAGTCAAGGTCACAAGGAAGTGATTCACAAGTTCAGAAGAGATCTCAGTGGGATTGGAATTGAGTTGCCTCTATGGATAGCATGAGTGAGGCATTTGATCAAATGCAAATGGTCAAGGATGTTCTAGCCAACAGTGATAAAGTTTCAGAGGTCCTACAAGAGTCTACTCATCAGTTCAACCTGCTTACTTCACCCACCTTCCTACCAAAGGTCAAGGATCAAGGGAAATTCACTCTCCCTTGCACACTTGGGCATCTTGAGATTGACAATGCCTTAGTGGATTCTGGAGCAAGCATCAATCTGATCTCTCTCTCCATGGCAGAGAAGCTAGGCATAGCTGGAGCCTTGCAGCGCCCTACTACTTCAATCATCTTTGGAGATGCAACTACTAAGTCTCCTCTTGGAGTGTTCAAGAACTATCACTTGAAAATTGGAGAATGCATCATCCAAACTGATCTCACTGTGATGGAAATGGAAGAAGAGAAGGATTTGCCTTTTATTGGGAACCCCTTTCCTTAGTACAGTTGGCGCTTCAATTGACTTTCACAAGCAAGAAGTGATCCTTCACAAGGTGAATAGTTTGGTGTCATATCGCTTGCAGCCTAGAGGTTCAGACTTTTGTGCCACAATTGACAGTACCAATCTCAGTTCTAAGAGTCATGGAGCTACAAAGGTTGTGAAGGAAAGGGTTGACAAGGAACCAAGAGTTGGGAAGGATAAGGATGAGAGAGGACCAAGGATTGAGAAGCCACGTCTTGAGAGGGCTAGAGTTGAGAAACCACGATCTGATAGGCCAAGAGCTGAGCGACTTGTTCAAGCCCCTTGTGTGCTTGATGAAGAGAGCCTTCAAGCTTTGTTTGATGAGCCACTAGGAAGGGCTCTAAAGAAGGGGAGGATGCAGCCTCTAAGGCAAGACCAGGAGATAAAAGAAAGGATCCACCAGCTCAGGCCCCTTCAGTCAAGCCATCTCAGCTCACAATGACTTTGTTCCCCACCAAGTTTGAAAATGGGAAGATTGAGTACAAGATAAGGTACAAGGGGAGATCAAGGCCATTCTCTAGAGCCAAGGCCTTGGTGACTTCAGAACAGTCCAGGGACCCAACCAAGCTAAAGGAGCTTCTGTCTCAAGTCCTCACTATCACCCTTGATGGTGGGACTAGCTCAACCAATGCCTAAGAAGGTAAAGGTCAAGCTATGGGACCTTAAACAAGCTCACTTGGGAGGAAGTCCCATGTTTATCCTTGTACATACTCTATTTATGCAATTTCTATCTATCTTTATGTTTTTAACCTTTCAATAAGTTAAGTTTAGGTGTCAAGGAGCCAGCTCGACCCACAGCTCGATCGAGCTAGAAACCAGGGCAACTCGACCAAGGTAAGTTTTTGAATTTCAAATTCATAACCGTTTTCTTGGTCAAGGGAGTGGGTCCCACAAGCTGATTTTGGTCCCCCACTACCCTAATTCGATCAGAGAATCCCTAGTTTCTTGTTCCCTCTTTATTTCATCTTTTAATCTCAACCACACATCTCAAACAACTCTCTTCCCCATAACTCGATCGAATCCACCTTCTCTCTCTCCCACACTTAAATTTCTGAAATCATCCATCTCTCTCTTCACCACAAGAAAAATCGATTTCAATCCTCTCTTAAGTTTTTGCGATTTCTTTGTTCTTCATCTTGTTTTGCTTAGTTCTTAGTTTACTGCTCTTCAATTCCATCATTCAAGCAAGGTATGAACCCTAAAACCCTTGATTCTTCATCTCGATTCCTATTGCTTGTTTCCTCTTGATTTTTGATTGCATGTGTCCCTTGTGGACTTGTTATTGAGAATTTGCTTTCATTTTCGCCTCTGCCTTATAACTTGTTAGTTTGCTTCACCTCACCTCTGTTTTGCCTTTAAACTTGTTGCATGTGCTTGAAATTGAATTTGAGTTTGGTATGGTTAGGTTGCTATGTTTTTCACTAGAATTGCTTATTGTTCCATTTACTAGTTGTTCTTGGTTCAATTTGATTGATTAGCATCCTTTCCAGCTCTTAATACATGAATTAGGTTTGGTTATACTCTGTTTTCACCAACTCGATCGAGTTTGTCACTCGAGTTTTTTGACTCGATCGAGCTGAGTGTCGAGTTGACCAAACCGATCATTACAACTCTAATTCTTTGAACTTTTGATGCATTTCAGGACCAATCTAAGATGTTGAGAGGTGAAGGAAGCAAGCTAGCGTTCACAAGGATGGAGATGATAAGAGGAGCAAGGAGGATACTCAAAACACAAACCAAGGAGGACATAGAAGAGGTTGAGAGGGTGAGGGAGGAAAGGAGAACCAAAAGAAGGAATGATCCTCTCAGCAGTGAGAGCGAAGCAGGAGAGTTTGAAATTGGGGTGAACATCCCACATGAGGAGAATGATGACTCCCAAGTGAAGAAGAGGGTGAAGAGATCAATCAAGAGATTGAGGAGAGTGAGCATGAGGGCAATGAGAATGTGCCCATGGAAGAGGAGGAGTCAAGAAGAAGAGGATGAGCTCCCCATGTACCAAGAGCACTATGATGCTCTTTCTCCATGGACTTCATGGACACCAAGTACCCACATGTTGACACATGAAGGCCCTTGGAATCTTTGAAGATGTGGAGTTGGTCCTCAAGAACATGCACTTGGCCAAGCTCTTCTCTACCACATGGAATCCTACAAGGAGCTCACTTGCGAGTTCCTAGCTTCAATGAGGTACCACATGTATGAGGAAGAAGATAGAGCTGATTTGGACCAAGGATTGGGATGGATCACGTTCTTGGCTAAGGGAGAGAAGAGAATGGTGACCTTTAGGCAGCTGGAGATCTTGTTTGGGTTCAACTATGGAGAGGGAACCAAGTGGAACTTCAAGGAAAAGGAACTCCAAAGGGTTTGGGCTACAATCGCTGATGGAGTGTACTCTTCCTCAAGGTCAAGGCAGCTCAGATCAGGAGCCCAGTCTTGAGATATGTGCACAAGGCACTTGCCAACACCTTCTTTGCAAGGAAGGCAACCGGGACAATCAACGAGGGGAACTCAAGTTTCTTGACATGGGAATCAAGCCCTTCTCTCACGCACAAGCGATGGCAAGAGGATAAGGGGAGATAGATCTGACACAGGGAACTTGATGCCTTTCCTTGACCACCTCCTCACCTACAAGATCACAGCTTACAACACTAGGCACCAAAGAGGAAGAAAGCTTAGTGTTGGAGGGCTCATCACACCTATCTTGTGTGCTGCTGGAGTAAACCCAACTGATAGGAGAGCTACTGAACCAGGTTGGATGGACATCAAGTTTTGCAAGACCAACCTCCTCATTGAGCACAAGGAGTTGGATGGGAGGTTCCAATTCAAGTTCACACATCCATTGGTGGACCCTCCAAGCTTTCTCCTGCCTAACCCAGAGCTCACCACAGTTGTAAGGGGTGAGAACATTGACTTCAGACCCCCTGTGTACACATTAGTTGGGCATGAGGATGATTGCGAGAAGAGGAGCCTGAGCTCGATCGAGCTGAGTCTCGAGCTGAGGGTCGAGCTGAGGATCGAGCTGAAATCAGGTCCAGGAGCGCTGATTTGGGTGAGCCTGAGTGCTACTACTTTGAGGAGTATGAGGCTCCAAGGATGAACCCCTCTGTTGTGGCTGCCCACAAGAGGATTGGACTTCTCCAAAAGTTCAACAAATGGCAAGGGAAAGCCATGAGAAGATGCAAAAGTCCATGGACAAGATGGTGAGCAAGATCAAAAGTTTGGAGAAGAAGGTTTCTGGTTCTTCAAGCAAGAAGAAGTCCAAGGCCCCCACATTCCCTAGGAGTAGGTCACTCCTCACCACCAAAGGAGGCTCCCTGCCCAAGAGCCTCACAGAGCCTCTTCTTTCGAGCCAAGAGAAGGAGAGGACAACACGCAGAGAAGGAGGAAGAGTTCTAAGGCCAGACGCTCCAGCTCGACCACCGGACTCGATCGAGTCCAAACAGAGGAAACTCAACTCGATCGAGCTGACGGTCGAGTTGACCTGAGGAGCCCCTAGTTTGAGAACCCTGGGATTCGAGTACGATCAACCCAGTACCAGGACTTCTCTCAGACCGCTGGACTCCCTACAACCGCTTCGAGCGAGCACAGCTCCACCAAGGCCAAGGAAGCCACACCACTTTGAAGATGAAGAAGAAGAGGAGAGGAGCCACAAGCTCGATCGAGTGAGCCGAACCCAGTTGAGTGGAGCGCTCCTGATGGCCGTCTACCATCTCCAGACCACGACCTAGCCTCCCAGTTCTTTGGGGGGCACTGAGGTATCCAAACACCAACCCTTGTATATACCATTTCATATTTTCTTGCTTTGTTCTTGTTTTTTCTTGGTTTTGCCCTCTTGAATCTTTCACTAAATTTTTCTCACACAAGGGACTGTGTGATTTAAGTTTGGGGGAGGGTTCAAGAGATGATTTAACCTTGTTTTCTTTGTTCTTAGTTTTTCATTTATCTTTTGCATAGAAAAACCAAAAAAATCATAAAATTTTCAAAAAATCCAAAAATATTTTCATCTTTTTGCATTCATATTTGTTAGACTTGTTTAGGATTGCATTTTTCACTTGCATTGTTGATTTGACTTTGAAAACTTGTCCATCTTTTGCGATTTCTTGAGTGCCCTGTTTTTAGATTCTTTTGTGCATTAGGGTGAGATTGATTGAGCAGCAAGAACCATGTTTATCTTGATCATATCGCTGCATGCACATCTCATTCAACCATTGCTGTGATTTGATGCATTTCCCTATCTATTTGAACCATAACTTGATCTTTAATTACCAATGCTTGCATTTGATTTCAACTCATGGCTACCACATACATATCTGGACATTCTTTACTTTCATATCCCTTTGCTTGTCCAGATAGCTGATCTCTATCTTTGAGACAGTTACCACACCTTAAACCTAAGCCTTTTCATTTCAAACCCCTTATTATCTCTTGTGCGAATGTGAGAACCTTTCTTGGCTTTGCTTAGCATAAGGTGTTGTGTTTAAACCGGCAGGGGCAGTAGTTCTAGTTGTCTAGTTCTCTTGGGATTGTTTTCAGGCTAAGTTTGGGGGTGCCAACTCGAGCTCGATCGAGTTGGGTGTAAAAACCAGAAAAGTGGTAAAAATTGGGAAAAACCCAAAGGAAAAAGAGTTTAGTTAAGTCCAGGGAGTTGGCAGTGTTTAAAAGGGTCTAGTAAAGGTTTGGGAAGTTAAAAAAGGAAGTAAAAAGGGTTCTAAGTAGAATGAAAAGAAGGCAAAGCCTCAAGTGTCAAAAAGGAAGAAAAGTTCCCTAAGTGTTTAGAAAATCCCAAACCGCTAGATGTTACCTCAAGAAGCCTCTCCCTAGGAAGTTCTTAAAAGAAAAGTGAGCAAAGCTCCTCAGTTTCAAAGGCGAAATGCCAAAAAGGGTAGTTAGGATTTTGTTCTAAAAAGCTCTAAGTGTTGAACTCGATCGAGTTAGGATTAGGCGGCTCGAGCTGCTGTTCTTGCATCATCTTTGGTTCTAACACTTAGCCTTCTGCCAAAGCAAAGCCACTTTCTTGAGAGATCCCTGTTACTAAACCACCATACAAAAGAGACCCTCTTTGTCTCTTAACCCATAAACCCTTGAAACCAAATGAGTTGATTGATCTTGCATGTTTTTGGTTCACTGTTTTTGCTTAATGAATGTTAAAGGGATTTGCTGATTTGAATGCATTGTTTGAGTGACTGTGAAGTGGGATTGATGTTGATAAGCATGGTTAAATCTTAATGAATATCTCTCACCTTGTTGCATTCTAGAATCTCTAAGTTGGACATTTAGCAAATCGCTTTTGAGGACATGTTTTTAAGTGTTGAATCAGCTGTTTTCAAACCTCATCTCTTTCTTGTTCTATTTGTTTGCTTGAGGGCAAGCAAAGTTCAAGTTTGGGGGTGTTGATGTACTTGCATTTTACATAGTTTTAGCACATCTTTTATGCATCTTTTGCATAGTTTTAGCTTCCATTTGCATCATATCTTGTTCCTTTTCTCTTCTTATGCATTCATGTTAGTTTTAGGTTGCATTTGCATACATATGCATGTTTGGTCCTTTGAAATAGGTCTTTTGGAGCATTCTGGAGCATATGGGACATGAGGAGCATGGAGGGACTTGGCACATGGAAGCAGCTCAACTGGATACGCAAAGGAAGAAGGGAGAAGCCATCTTGAAGACCAGCTCGACCGTCTACTCGACCAACCGGTCGAGTTCCTCAACTCGACCGGCCAAGCTTCAACTCGATCGAGCTGGAAGTCAAAGTCAAACCCGAAAAATGTTGCTTCCCCCTTGACTTTCCTTTGACCCTAAACCTAATCCTCTTGTATTTAAAGGCTCTAAGCCACGAAAAAACCACCAAGCTTTAGATTACTTTTGTTTTAGTTTCTTTTAATTTATTGTCTTTTACTTTTTAGAACTCTAATCCCATCTTTGTGTTCTTGAAGCTCTTGCTTCTTGAATCCTAGATCCTGGATAATCTCTTTGTATTTGCACTTGCTTATTTCAATAAAAGTTGTTTAATTTCATCTCCTCTTTCTTATGATGTCTCTTTTATTGCATTTGCTTGTGTTTACATTCATGTGTAGTGAGTAGTTACCCATTAGGGTTTGAGATGGGATAGATTAGAGGTTTCATATGCTTAATCCTTCTAGCTTATGGTCTTAATCTAGATTCTCTCTCTTTTGGATAGATCTTAAGGCTACATGACCACTACCCCTGGCTTGTAAGTCCTTAGGCGATCCCCACACGAAGTGATGGCATTCGCTGGAAAAGATCCACTAAGAGCTCCAATATCTCTTGCTCTAGACAATAGAGGTCTAAGGGGTTGGATGGATTAGTTTGGGCAATGATCCTATGGCCTCCAAGGTTTGATTCTCACTGGCTAACCCCCTGTTTCTGAGATCATTCCTTGGTTGATAGCCTCCACCTTGGGAAAGGGTTGGCTAGGCATTGAGAAGCCCAATATCAAGAGAAGCCTTGATACAAGGAGTTTTAAGAGCTAGATGATTAAGTGTAGATTCCTTTGATTGCAAAACCCTGTCTTGAACCCTAATTCTCTCTTATCTTGTTAAAGTCGTCACCTTTACTGCTTTTTGCTCAACTCGACCCTAAACTCGATCGAGCTGGTACTCTGTTCCAACTCGACTCGAGTCCTTGGTCGAGCTACTTGTTTACTGCTTTGTTTACTTTTATTGCACTGCATTTCATTTTTAGGTTGTTAGTGTTACTTCAAATCTATAACTGCTTGCTTGACTTTCTGGTTGTTTCATATTCTCATAGAGTGACAAGTTTCCCATTTTGGATTGATAACCTCTTATACTTCAATGACTATGATGGTTAAGAGGAATTGATTGATTGTGATTGCACCATTTCATCTTTATTCACCCCTGTTTGCATTCCACCTCATATCTTATCATCTTCATTCATATCATATCACACCCACGCAAAAACTTTTATCATCACTAGGGTAAGTGGGAGACCAAAATCACAGATGTGGGACCCACTCCCTTGACCAAGAAAACGGTCACAAAGTTTGAAATTTAAATTTTTTTACCTGGCTCGATTGAGTTACCTTTGTTTCTGGCTCGATCGAGTTGGCGGTCGAACTGACTTCTTTTCACTTAAACTTATCTTCCTGCAAGGGTTAAAACACGAAATACTGCAAAGAAATTGAAATAAAGACTATATACAAGGATAAACATGGAATTCGTCCCAAGTGAGCTTGTTTAAGGTCTCATAGCTTGACCTTTACTTTCTTAGGCATTGGATGAGCTAGTCCCACCATCAAGGGTGATAGTGAGGACTGATGAGAGCACCTCCTTCAGCTTGGTTGGATCCCTGGACTGCTCAGAAGTGATCAAAGCTCTAGCTCTAGAGAATGGTCTTGTTCTTCCCTTGTACCTTATCTTGTATTCAATCTTCCCATTTTCAAATTTGGAGGGAAACAAGGTCATAGTGAACTGAGATGTGAGATGAAATGGCTTGTTTGAAGAAGTATGAGCTTGAGGTTCCTTCCTTTTCTCCCCTACACGTGCCTTACAGGCTGCATCCTCCCCTTCTTTTTGAGGCCTTCCTAGTGGCTCATCAAACAAAGCTTGAAGGTTCTCCTCATCAAGTACACATGGCGCTTAAACAAGTCGATCAGCTCTTGGCTTATCAGGTCTTGGTTTCTCAAGTCTTGGTTTGTCAAGTCTTGACTCTCTCTCAACTCTTGGTTCCTTCTCAACTCTAGGTTTCTTCTCAATTCTTGGTTCCCTCTTAACCTTTTTCTTCACAACCTTGGCAGCTTCTTGACTCTTAGAATTCAGAGGTGTACTTCCAATTATGGCACAATATTCAAATCCCTTGAGTTGCAAGCGATATGACACCAAACTGTTCACTTTGTCAAGCCATCTCAGCTCACAATGACTTGTTCCCCACCAAGTTTGAAAATGGGAAGATTGAGTACAAGATAAGGTACAAGGGGAGATCAAGGCCATTCTCTAGAGCCAAGGCCTTGGTGACTTCAGAACAGTCCAGGGACCCAACCAAGCTAAAGGAGCTTCTGTCTCAAGTCCTCACTATCACCCTTGATGGTGGGACTAGCTCAACCAATGCCTAAGAGGTAAAGGTCAAGCTATGGGACCTTAAACAAGCTCACTTGGGAGGAAGTCCCATGTTTATCCTTGTACATACTCTATTTATGCAATTTCTATCTATCTTTATGTTTTAACCTTTGAATAAGTTAAGTTTAGGTGTCAAAGGAGCCAGCTCGACCGATAGCTCGATCGAGCTAGAAACCAGGGCAACTCGATCGAGCTACACAACTCGACCGAGGTAAGTTTTTGAATTTCAAATTCATAACCGTTTTCTTGGTCAAGGGAGTGGGTCCCACAAGCTGATTTTGGTCCCCCACTACCCTAATTTTGATCAGAGAATCCCTAGTTTCTTGTTCCCTCTTTATTTCATCTTTTAATCTCAACCACACATCTCAAACACCCCTCTTCCCCATAACTCGATCGAATCCACTCTCTCTCTCCCACAATCTTAAAATTTCTGAAACTCATCCTCTCTCTCTTCACCACAAGAAAATTTCGAATTTTCAATCTTTCTCTCTTAAGTTTTTGCGATTTCTCTTGTTCTTCATTGTTTTGCTTGGGTTTTTGTTTACTGCTCTTCAATTCCTCATTCAACAAGGTATGAACCCTAAAACCCTTGATTCATCCATCTCGATTTCAACTATTGCTTGTTTCTTTGATTTTTGATTGCATGTGTCCCTTGTGGACTTGTTCTTGAGTAATTGCCCTCATATTTCGCCTCTGCTGTATAGTCTTGTTAGTTTGTTTCACCTCACCTCTGTTTTGCCTTTAAACTTGTTGCATGTGCTTGAAGGATTGAATTTGAGTTTGGTTTTGGTTAAGATGATTAGTACTTCTCTATAGTTGCTCATTGTTCCATTTACTAGTTGTTCTTGGTTCAATTTGGTTGATTAGCATCTTTTCCAGCTCTTAATCTTGAATTAGGTTTGGTTATACTCTGTTTTCACCCAACTCGATCGAGTTTGTCACTCGAGTTTTTTGACTCGATCGAGCTGAGTGTCGAGTTGACCAAACCGATCATTACAACTCTAATTCTTTGTAATCTTTGATGCATTTCAGGTACTTTAGTGAAGAAACAGAGTAACAAGGATGACAAACAGTGAGGGAAGCCGCTTCACAGAGGAGAATGGTTGAGGGTGAGTCAAGCAATGCAAGAGAGAAAGGCTTAAGATGCAAGCCGATTTGGAGAAGGATGGATCAGAGGATGGAAGAATCTGATGCAGAGGATATGTCTACTCTGAGGAACAGTCTGAGAGTGAGAGGCTGAGGGAAGAAAGGAGAACCAAGAAGAGGAATGACCCTATAAGTAGTGAGAGTGAGCAAGGAGAGTTTGAGATTGGAGTGAACCTTGTTCAAGAGGAGGGAAATGGTTCTCCAAATGAGGAAGGCAGTGAGGAAACTGAGAGTGATGAGGAAGGAGAAGAGGTGAACCAATTGGTTGATGAAGATGACCAAGAGGGGAACCAAGATGAGCCAATGGAAGAGGCTGAGGAGAGCAAGAGGAGGATGAGCTCCCCATGTACCAAGAGCACTACAATGCTCTCTTCTCCATGGACTTTGTGGAGACCAAGTACCCACATGATGACACCATGAGAGATCTTGGATCTTTGAGGATGTGGAGTTGGTGCTCAAGAACATGCAATTGGGGAAGTTCTTCTCTCACCGCATGGAGTCTTACAAGGAGTTGACTTGTGAGTTTTTGGCGTCGATGAAGCATCACGAGTTTGATGAGCTCGATCGAGCTGAGTTGGACCAAGGCTGGGGGTACATAACTTTCTTGGCAAAGGGAGAGAAGAAGATGGTGACCTTTAGGCAGCTTGAGATACTGTTTGGGTTCACCTATGGAGAAGGTAACCATGGAACATCAAGGAAGAAGAACTCCAAAGAGTATGGGCTACAATAGCTGAAGAGGGGTACTCTTCCTCAAGGTCCAAGGCTGCCCAGATCAGAAGTCCTGTGCTTAGATATGTCCACAAGGCTCTTGCAAACACCTTCTTTGCAAGGAAAGCCACTGGAACAATCAATGAGGGAGAAGTGAAGCTCCTTACATGGGAATCAAGCCCATCATCTCACGCACAAGGGATGGGAAGAAGATCAGAGGAGACAGGGCACACGCAGGGAATCTCATGCCTCTCCTTGAGCAGCTCCAAGCCTACAAGGTCACAGCTTACAACACTAGGCACCAAAGAGGAAGAAAGCTTAGTGTTGGAGGGGTGATCACACCAATTCTTTGTGCAGCAGGAGTTCAAGTGGACAAGAGAAGGTCTACTCCACCAGGTTGGATGGACATCAAGTTTTGCAAGACCAACCTCCTCATTGAGCACAAGGAGTTGGATGGGAGATTCCAATTCAAGTTCACCCACCCCATTGGCTGGACTCTCCAAGCTTCTTCTGCCCAACCCTGAGCTCACCACGGTCCTAGGAGGTACAAACATTGACTTCAGACCCCCTGTGTACACTTTGGTTGGGCATGAAGCAGATTTGCAAGAAGAAGAGATGAGCTCGATCGAGCTGAGGATCGAGCTGAGCTCAAGCTGAAGATGGAGTGCAGGAAAGCGCTGATTTGGGTGAGCCTGAGTGCTATTACTTTGAGGAGTATGAGGCTCCAAGGATGAACCCCTCTGTTGTGGCTGCCACAAGAGGATTGGACTTCTCCAAAAGTTCAACAAGTGGCAAGGGAAGGCCATGGAAGATGCAAAAGTCCATGGACAAGATGGTGAGCAAGATCAAGAGTTTGGAGAAGAAAGTTTCTGGTTCTTCAAGCAAGAAGAAGAAGGCACCCAAGGCTCCCACTTCCCTAGGAGTAGGTCACTCCTCACCACTCCAAGGAGGACTCCCTGCCCAAGAGCCTCACAGAGCCTCTTCTTTCGAGCCAAGGGAAGGAGAAGACAACACGCAGAGAAGGAGGAAGACTTCCAAGGCCAGACGCTCCAGCTCGACCACCGGACTCGATCGAGTCCAAACAGAGGAAACTCAACTCGATCGAGCTGACGGTCGAGTGACCTGGAGGAGCCCCAGTTTGAGGATCCGGGATTTGAATACGATCCCATGCCTTACCAGGAGCCTCCCCGGAGTAGATGGAACCCCTATGGACAGTACGAGCTACCATGCTCCACCAAGGCCAAGGAAGCCACACACATTTCAACGATGAAGAAGAGGAGGAAGAGGAGCCGCAAGCTCGATCGAGTGAGCCGCAAGAGGCAACCCCAGTTGCATGGAGCGCTCCTGATGGCCGTCTCCCATCTCCAGACCACGACCTAGTCTCCCAGTTCTTTGGGGGACACTGAGGTATCCAAACACCAACCCTTGTATATACCATTTCATATTTTCTTGCATTTGTTCTTGTTTTTTCTTGGTTTTGCCCTCTTGAATCTTTCACTAAATTTTTCTCACACAAGGGACTGTGTGATTTAAGTTTGGGGGAGGGTTCAAGAGATGATTTAACCTTGTTTTCTTTGTTCTTAGTTTTTCATTTATCTTTTGCATAGAAAAACCAAAAAAATCATAAAATTTTCAAAAAATCCAAAAATATTTTCATCTTTTTGCATTCATATTTGTTAGACTTGTTTAGGATTGCATTTTTCACTTGCATTGTTGATTTGACTTTGAAAACTTGTCCATCTTTTGCGATTTCTTGAGTGCCCTGTTTTTAGATTCTTTTGTGCATTAGGGTGAGATTGATTGAGCAGCAAGAACCATGTTTATCTTGATCATATCACTGCATGCACATCTCATTCAACCATTGCTGTGATTTGATGCATTTCCCTATCTATTTGAACCATAACTTGATCTTTAATTACCAATGCTTGCATTTGATTTCAACTCATGGCTACCACATACATATCTGGACATTCTTTACCTATTTTCATATCCCTTTGCTTGTCCAGATAGCTGATCTCTATCTTTGAGACAGTTACCACACCTTAAACCTAAGCCTTTTTCATTTCAAACCCCATTTTATCTCTTGTGCGAATGTGAGAACCTTTCTTGGCTTTGCTTAGCATAAGGTGTTGTGTTTAAACCGGCAGGGGCAGTAGTTCTAGTTGTCTAGTTCTCTTGGGATTGTTTTCAGGCTAAGTTTGGGGGTGCCAACTCGAGCTCGATCGAGTTGGGTGTAAAAACCAGAAAAGTGGTAAAAGTTGGGAAAAACCCAAAGGAAAAAGAGTTTGGTTAAGTCCAGGGAGTTGGCAGTGTTTAAAAAGGGTCTAGTAAAGGTTTGGGAAGTTAAAAAAGGAAAGTAAAAAGGGTTCTAAGTAGAATGAAAAGAAGGCAAAGCCTCAAGTGTCAAAAAGGAAAGAAAAGTTCCCTAAGTGTTTAGAAAATCCCAAACCGCTAGATGTTACCTCAAGAAGCCTCTCCCTAGGAAGTTCTTAAAAGAAAAGTGAGCAAAGCTCCTCAGTTTCAAAGGCGAAATGCCAAAAAGGGTAGTTAGGATTTTGTTCTAAAAAGCTCTAAGTGTTGAACTCGATCGAGTTAGGATTAGGCGGCTCGAGCTGCTGTTCTTGCATCATCTTTGGTTCTAACACTTAGCCTTCTGCCAAAGCAAAGCCACTTTCTTGAGAGATCCCTGTTACTAAACCACCATACAAAAGAGACCCTCTTTGTCTCTTACCCATAAACCCTTGAAACCAAATGAGTTGATTGATCTTGCATGTTTTTGGTTCACTGTTTTTGCTTAATGAATGTTAAAGGGATTTGCTGATTTGAATGCATTGTTTGAGTGACTGTGAAGTGGGATTGATGTTGATAAGCATGGTTAAATCTTAATGAATATCTCTCACCTTGTTGCATTCTAGAATCTCTAAGTTGGACATTTAGCAAATCGCTTTTGAGGACATGTTTTTAAGTGTTGAATCAGCTATTTTCAAACCTCATCTCTTTCTTGTTCTATTTGTTTGCTTGAGGGCAAGCAAAGTTCAAGTTTGGGGGTGTTGATGTACTTGCATTTTACATAGTTTTAGCACATCTTTTATGCATCTTTTGCATAGTTTTAGCTTCCATTTGCATCATATCTTGTTCCTTTTCTCTTCTTATGCATTCATGTTAGTTTTAGGTTGCATTTGCATACATATGCATGTTTGGTCCTTTGAAATAGGTCTTTTGGAGCATTCTGGAGCATATGGGACAAGGAGCATGGAGGGACTTGGCACATGGAAGCAGCTCAACTGGATACGCAAAGGAAGAAGGGAGAAGCCATCTTGAAGACCAGCTCGACCGTCGACCAACTCGAGTTCCTCGACCGGCCAAGCTTCAACTCGATCGAGCTGGGAGAGTCAAAGTCAAACCCGAACCTCCTTTGTATTTAAAGGCTCTAAGCCACGAAAAAACCACCAAGCTTTAGATTATTTTGTTTTAGTTTCTTTTAATTTATTGTCTTTTACTTTTTAGAGATCTAATCCCATCTTTGTGTTCTTGAAGCTCTTGCTTCTTGAATCCTAGATCCTGGATAATCTCTCTTGTATTTGCACTTGCTTATTTCAATAAAAGTTGTTTAATTTCATCTCCTCTTTCTTATGATGTCTCTTTTATTGCATTTGCTTGTGTTTACATTCATGTGTAGTGAGTAGTTACCCATTGGGTTTGAGATGGGATAGATTAGAGGTTTCATATGCTTAATCCTTCTAGCTTATGGTCTTAATCTAGATTCTCTCTCTTTTGGATAGATCTTAAGGCTACATGACCACTACCCCTGGCTTGTAAGTCCTTAGGCGACTCCCCACACGAAAGTGATGGCATTCGCTGGAAAAGATCCACTAAGAGCTCCAATATCTCTTGCTCTAGACAATAGAGGTCTAAGGGGTTGGATGGATTAGTTTGGGCAATGATCCTATAGCCTCCAAGGTTTGATTCTCACTGGCTAACCCCCTGTTTCTGAGATCATTCCTTGGTTGATAGCCTCCACCTTGGGAAAGGGTTGGCTAGGCATTGAGAAGCCCAATATCAAGAGAAGCCTTGATACAAGGAGTTTTAAGAGCTAGATTGATTAAGTGTAGATTCCTTTGATTGCAAAACCCTGTCTTGAACCCTAATTCTCTCTTTATCTTGTTAAAGTCGTCACCTTTAGCTTTGTTTGTCTCAACTCGTCCCTAAACTCGATCGAGCTGGTACTTTGCTCTACTCGACTCGAGCTCTTGGTCGAGCTGACACTTCACTGCTTTGTTTACTTTTATTGCACTGCTTTTCATTTTTTTAGGTTGTTAGTGTTACTTCAAATCTATAACTGCTTGCTTGACTTTCGGTTGTTTCATATTCTCAAAGAGTGACAAGTTTCCCATTTTGGATTGATAACCTCTTATACTTCAATGACTATGATGGTTAAGAGGAATTGATTGATTGTGATTGCACCATACCATATCATCTTTATTCACCCTGTTTGCATTCCACCTCATTTCATATCACACACACACACAAATCCTATCATCAGTAGTGTGAACTTTCCTTGATCCGCCAGCTTTGGTAAGAAGGTAAGCGAGTTTAGGAGGTTGGTTTGAAGGGTAGAAAGCTCCAGAAGCTGAGACACTTTGTCCTTGTTATCAAACACATCTTGAATCAACTTCATTTGTTCAAATGCCTCATGCATACTTCTTATACTAGGAAGCTCAACTCCTATCTCATTGAGATCTCTTGTAAACTTGTGAATCACTTCCTTCTGACCTTGACTGTGTAGGTGCCCTGATGATGGGTCAACTGGCTGGTAAGGTTCAAGCAAAATCGGCGTTCGAGCAGAGACTGTCTGACTCGTTCGAGCTGATGAAGCAATCTGACTCGATCGAGCTTGTTGTGCGAGCTCAACTGGTGAAGTGTGGATAGCTATTTGAGTAGCTTGCACCTCAGGTTGAACCTACTGGACTCCATGAGCATCATCAACAACATTGTCTTCATTAGTCAGCAGCATACAAAACTCCTCAATGGCTCTTTCATTATCATCTTGTTCATGAAGTCCTTCTTCTTGAGTGAAGATCGCTTTGCAATAATCCTTAGGATTCTGAACAGCTTTTTCAGGTAGTTGTCCTTGTTTTACAGCAGCAGAAGAAGCAGCATGGTTTTCCAAGCTGTAAACTCTAGTGTTCAAGGACTCAATCTTTGAGTTAATGTCAGCCAACTTCTTGCTTGTTTCCACAACACCATCAACTTGACCTTGAAGCAACTGTTTCAACATGGCCTTTAGCTCTTGCTATTGGTTAGGCGCAGGCTAGGGTGGTTGGTTGGGAATGCCAGGTGGTATATGCATTTGCTGTCCAGGGAAAGTCCCTTGAGGTCCTTGGTAGTTGTTTTTTCGACCATACCCTTGTTGAGGAGGTTGACTCGATCGAGTTTGCTGCTGTGGAGGGTAAACTTGATCTTGAGGGTTGGCTACATCTGTGTTTCTGTAAGACATGCCTGAATTGGCTTTGTAGTTGTAATAACCTTTCTAGTAGCCACCTTGTCCATTCCTCATGTAGCAAACTTCAGCAATTTGTGTATCCTCCCCTTCTTGAACATGAACCATCTCTTCAGCAGACACAAAGTTGACCTTCTTCATTGTGGATTGAGCTAAGATAAGCTTATCCAACGTCTCATTCAGTGCTTTGACTTCCTTTCACAATTTGTCATCTGACTCGATCGGGTTGTGGGTCGAGCTCTGGTTTGTGCGGTTATACTCTTCTCCATAACTCCCATTCGAGTTTGCAATGTTTTCCACAAGATGCCAGCCGTCATCTACATCCTGATTGAGAAAGTTTCTATTGCTGGCTGTGTCTAGCATCTCTCTATATATAGGCAAACTTCCTCTATAGAGTGTAGAAAGCAAAGACTCATTGTTGAAGCCATGGTGAGGGCATTGACTGGTGTAACCCTTGAACCTTTCCCAAGCTTCAGCAAATGTCTCATTGCTTCTCTGAGTGAAGCATGAGATCTCACTCCTTAGCTTGGTTTTGCGCCCAATTGAAAAGAACTTAGCAAGAAAGGCTTTATTGCAATCATCCCATGTAGTGATTGTACCATGGGGCAGGCTATCCTCTCATTGGTGAGCCTTATCAGCAAGAGACATAGGGAAGAGTCTCAGCTTAATGGCATCTTCAGAAACGCCATTTAACTTGGTCATATCACACAACCAATCAAACTCATCAAGGTGATCTATTGGGTCTTCACTTGACAGCCCATGAAATACCTTGTTCTGCACTAGATTGATCATACCCAGCTTGATCTCAAAGTTGTGGTTCTGGACAGGAGGTGGGACAATCCCTTGTCTTTGCTGGTGGCGGTTTGGGGCATCTCCAAGTCCGATCTGTCGAGCTTGCCTAACTCGACCCTGCCCATTAGCAGGAGGGATTCCATTACCCTCTGGTATATCCATTGTATCAGTAGCAACCACATCTGACTCAGCCTGTTGCCTCTGGCTCTTCTTTCTCTGTTTTCTGCCAATGTTGATGTCTAACTCGACCAAGTCCTCAGTAGATGAGCTCGATCAAGTTTGCATACACCTGCAAAACAGTCAAAAATCCAGCAGTACAAGCAACAAATGTGGGATAGTACTTGATCGTCCAAGTGATTTGGAAACTCAAATGCAACAATAATCAAAACCAAATGGCAACGGCGCCAAATTGATGAAAGTATTTTATTGTGTGTGATGGAATGAAATATGGTATGAGATGGATGCAAGTGAAGTGGAATGTAGATGAGACGGTAAGGTGTACAGATGCAATAACAGTCAATTAATTCCTCTTTAACATCAAAGTCAGAGTAGTATAAGAGGTTATCAATCCAAATGGATATGTTGTTACTCTATAAGAATATGCAAGCACATGAAATTCAAGCCAAAGATTAAAAGGGGGAAAGTGTAACTCTAATAACCTAATATGAATGAAATGCAATGGAAAGCAGTGAATGAAAGCAGTAGATGCAAGAAACAAACAAATGCAAGAAGCTCGACCAAGAGCTCGATCGAGTAGAAATAGAGTAACTGAGCTCGATCGAGTTGGGGATCGAGTTAGCGTATAAACAGAGGAAATCGAATGGAAAACGATAAAGGTGCAAACTTTAAGCTATTAAGACGATGATTAGGGCTAAAGACAGAGTTTTGCACCTAGAGGGAGGCTATACTTAATCAACCTTGCTCTTAAACAACTTGTACTCAAGCTATCTCTTGGTATTGAACATCTTAGCCTAGCTAACTGATGATAGGATTTGTGTGTGGATGTGAAAGATATGAAATGAGATGTGGTGGAATGCAACAGTGGTATATGATGAGGTGGTAAGATGCAAACACAAACACAGTCAACAATTCCCTTTAACCATGATAGTTGTTATAGCATAAAGGGTTATCAATCCAAAATGGGAAATTGTCACTCTATGAGAATATGAAACAACAGGAAGTCAAGCAAGCAGTAATAGATTTGGTAACACTAACAACCTAAAAATGAAATGCAATGCAAAAAAAAAAAGCAGTAGAGCAACAGCTCGACCAAGGACTCGAGTCGAGTGGAACAGAGTACCGAGCTCGATCGAGTTTAGGGTCGAGTTGAGAAAAAGCAATAAAGGCAGCGACTTTAACAAGCTAAGCGAGAATTAGGGTTCAAGACAGGGTTTTGCAATCAGGAATCTACACTTAATCATCTGCTCTTAAAACTCCTTGTATCAAGGCTTCTCTTGATATTGGGCTTCTCAATGCCTAGCCAACCCTTTCCCAAGGTGAGGCTATCAACCAAGGAATGATCTCAGAAACAGGGGGTTAGCCAGTGAGAATCAAACCTTGGAGGCCATAGGATCATTGCCCAAACTAATCCATCCAACCCCTTAGACCTCTATTTCTAGAGCAAGAGATATTGGAGCTCTTAGTGGATCTTTTCCAGCGATTTCCATCACTTCCATGTGGAGAATCGCCTAAGGACTTACAAGCCAGGGGTAGTGGTCATGTAGCCTTAAGATCTATCCAAAAGAGAGAGAATCTAGATTAAGACCATAAGCAAGAAGGATTAAGCATATGAAACCTCTAATCTATCCCATCTCAAACCCTAATGGGTAACTACTCACTACACATGAATGTAAACACAAGCAAATGCAATAAAAGAACATCATAAGAAAGAGGAGATGAAATAAACAACTTTTATTGAAATAAGCAAGTGCAAATACAAAGAGATTATCCAGGATCTAGGATTCAAGAAGCAAGAGCTTCAAGAACACAAAGATGGGATTAGAGCTCTAAAAAGTAAAAGACAATAAATTAAAAGAAACTAAAACAAAAGTAATCTAAAGCTTGGTGGTTTTTTCGTGGCTTTTAGCCTTTAAATACAAGAGGATTAGGTTTAGGGTCAAAGGAAAGTCAAGGGGGAAGCAACATTTTTCGGGTTTGACTTTGACTTCTCAGCTCGATCGAGTTGAAGCTTGGCCGGTCGAGTTGAGGAACTCGACCGGTTGGTCGAGTAGGGTCGAGCTGGTCTTCAAGATGGCTTCTCCTTCTTCCTTTGCGTATCCAGTTGAGCTGCGTCCATGTGCCAAGTCCCTCCATGCTCCTCATGTCCCATATGCTCCAAAAGACCTATTTCAAAGGACCAAACATGCATATGTATGCAAATGCAACCTAAAACTACATGAATGCATAAGAAGAGAAAAGGAACAAGATATGATGCTAATGGATGCTAAAACTATGCAAAAGATGCATAAAAGATGTACTAAAACTATGTAAAATGCAAGTACATCAACACCCCCAAACTTGAACTTTGCTTGCCCTCAAGCAAACAAATAGAACAAGAAAGAGATGAGGTTTGAAAACAAGCTGATTCAACACTTAAAAACATGTCCTCAAAAGCGATTTGCTAAATGTCCAACTTAGAGATTCTAGAATGCAACAAGGTGAGAGATATTCATTAAGATTTAACCATGCTTATCAACATCAATCCCACTTCACAGTCACTCAAACAATGCATTCAAATCAGCAAATCCCTTTAACATTCATTAAGCAAAAACAGTGAACCAAAAACATGCAAGATCAATCAACTCATTTGGTTTCAAGGGTTTATGGGTTAAGAGACAAAGAGGGTCTCTTTTGTATGGTGGTTTAGTAACAGGGATCTCTCAAGAAAGTGGCTTTGCTTTGGCAGAAGGCTAAGTGTTAGAACCAAAGATGATGCAAGAACAGCAGCTCGAGCCGTCTAATCCTAACTCGATCGAGTTCAACACTTAGAGCTTTTTAGAACAAAATCCTAACTACCCTTTTTGGCATTTCGCCTTTGAAACTGAGGAGCTTTGCTCACTTTTCTTTTAAGAACTTCCTAGGGAGAGGCTTCTTGAGGTAACATCTAGCGGTTTGGGATTTTCTAAACACTTAGGGAACTTTTCTTTCTTTTTGACACTTGAGGCTTTGCCTTCTTTTCATTCTACTTAGAACCCTTTTTACTTCCTTTTTTAACTTCCCAAACCTTTACTAGACCCTTTTTAACACTGCCAACTCCCTGGACTTAACTAAACTCTTTTTCCTTTGGATTTTCCCAACTTTTACCACTTTTCTGGTTTTTACACCCAACTCGATCGAGCTCGAGTTGGCACCCCCAAACTTAGCCTGAAAACAATCCCAAGAGAACTAGACAACTAGAACTACTGCCCCTGCCGGTTTAAACACAACACCTTATGCTAAGCAAAGCCAAGAAAGGTTCTCACATTCGCACAAGAGATAATAAGGGGTTTGAAATGAAAAGGCTTAGGTTTAAGGTGTGGTAACTGTCTCAAAGATAGAGATCAGCTATCTGGACAAGCAAAGGGATATGAAAATAGGTAAAGAATGTCCAGATATGTATGTGGTAGCCATGAGTTGAAATCAAATGCAAGCATTGGTAATTAAAGATCAAGTTATGGTTCAAATAGATAGGGAAATGCATCAAATCACAGCAATGGTTGAATGAGATGTGCATGCAGTGATATGATCAAGATAAACATGGTTCTTGCTGCTCAATCAATCTCACCCTAATGCACAAAAGAATCTAAAAACAGGGCACTCAAGAAATCGCAAATGATGAACAAGTTTTCAAAGTCAAATCAACAATGCAAGTGAAAATGCAATCCTAAACAATCTAACAAATATGAATGCAAAAAGATGAAAATATTTTTGGATTTTTTGAAAATTTTATGATTTTTTTGGTTTTTCTATGCAAAAGATAAATGAAAAACTAAGAACAAAGAAAACAAGGTTAAATCATCTCTTGAACCCTCCCCCAAACTTAAATCACACAGTCCCTTGTGTGAGAAATTTAGTGAAAGATTCAAGAGGGCAAAACCAAGAAAAAAAAAACAAATGCAAGAAAATATGAAATGGTATATACAAGGGTTGGTGTTTGGATACCTCAGTGCCCCCCAAAGAACTGGGAGGCAAGGTCGTGGTCTGGAGAGGGCAGACGGCCATCAGGACGCTCCACTCGACTGGGTTCACCTCGCTCGATCGAGCTTGCGGCTCCTCTTCTTCCTCTTCTTCATCTGAAGTGGTGTGGCTCCCTTGGCCTTGGTGGAGCTGGCTAGCTCGAACTGCGTAGGGGTCCATGCTCTGGGAAGTCCTGGTAAGCGTGGATCGTACTCGAATCCAGGGTTCTCAATGGGCTCCTCCAAGACCAGCTCGACGAGTTGAGTTTCCTCTGTTTGGACTCGATCGAGTCCGGTGGTCGAGCTGGAGCGTCTGGCCTTGGAACTCTTCCTCCTTCTCTGCGTGTTGTCTTCTCCTTCCCTTGGCTCGAATGAAGAGGCTCTGTGAGGCTCTTGGGCAGGGAGCCTCCTTGGGGTGGTGAGGAGTGACTACTCCTAGGGAATGTGGGGGCCATGGTTCCTTCTTCTTCTTGATGAAGAACCAGAAACCTTCTTCTCCAAACTTTGATCTTGCTCACCATCTTGTCCATGGACTTTTGCATCTTTCAATGGCTTTCCCTTGCCATTTGTTGAACTTTTGGAGAAGTCCAATCCTCTTGTGGCAGCCACAACAGAGGGGTTCATCCTTGGAGCCTCATACTCCTCAAAGTAATAGCACTCAGGCTCACCCAAATCCGCACTCTCCTGGGCTCGATCCTCAGCTCGATCGAGTTCAGGCTCCTCTTCTCGCAAATCTCCTCATGCCCAACTAGTCACCTGGTCTTGCCTTAGAGGCTACAACTAATCGTTGGATCCTTTCTTTTATCACCTGGTCTTGCCTTAGAGGCTACATCCTCCCCTTCTTTTAGAGCCCTTCCTAGTGGCTCATTAAACAAAGCTTGAAGGCTCTCTTCATCAAGCACACAAGGGGCTTGAACAAGTCTATCAGCTCGTGGTCTATCAGAACGTGGTTTCTCAACTCTAGCCCTCTCAAGACGTGGCTTCTCAATCCTTGGTCCTCTCTCAACCTTATCCTTCCCAACTCTTGGTTCTTTGTCAACTCTTTCCTTCACAATCTTTGTAGCTTCATGAGTCTTAGAATTGAGAGTGGTACTGTCAATTGTGGCACAAAAGTCTGAACCTCTTGGCTGCAAGCGATATGACACCAAACTATTCACTTTGTGAAGGATCACTTCTTGCTTGTGAAAGTCTATTGAAGCGCCAACTGTACTAAGGAATGGGGTTCCCAATAACAGAGGTAGATCCTTCTCTTCTTCCATCTCCATCACAGTAAGATCAGTTTGGATGATGCATTCTCCAATTTTCAAGTGATAGTTCTTGAACACTCCAAGAGGAGACTTAGAAGTTGCATCTCCAAACATGATTGAAGTTGTAGGGTGCTGCAAGGCTCCAGCAATGCCTAGCTTCTCTGCAAGACTTAGGATTTTACGTGGATGAAGTGATATGAATGAAGGATGATAAAATATGAGGTGGAATGCAAACAGGGGTGAATAAAGATGCAATGGTATGGTGCAATCACAATCAATCAATTCCTCTTAACCATCATAGTCATTGAAGTATAAGAGGTTATCAATCCAAAATGGGAAACTTGTCACTCTTTGAGAATATGAAACAACAGGAAGTCAAGCAAGCAGTTATAGATTTGAAGTAACACTAACAACCTAAATAAAATGAAAAGCAGTGCAATAAAAGTAAACAAAGCAGTGAAGTGTCAGCTCGACCAAGAGCTCGAGTCGAGTCAGAGCAAAGTACCAGCTCGATCGAGTTTAGGGACGAGTTGAGACAAACAAAGCTAAAGGTGACGACTTTAACAAGATAAAGAGAGAATTAGGGTTCAAGACAGGGTTTTGCAATCAAAGGAATCTACACTTAATCAATCTAGCTCTTAAAACTCCTTGTATCAAGGCTTCTCTTGATATTGGGCTTCTCAATGCCTAGCCAACCCTTTCCCAAGGTGGAGGCTATCAACCAAGGAATGATCTCAGAAACAGGGGGTTAGCCAGTGAGAATCAAACCTTGGAGGCTATAGGATCATTGCCCAAACTAATCCATCCAACCCCTTAGATGTAAGTGACAATCCTTTCCATACAGTAAGTTGAAAGGGGACCTTCCAATGGGGGTTTTGTAAGCTGTTCTATAGGCCCAAAGAGCTTCATCAAGTCTTGCTGCCCAATCCTTCCTAGTAAGCTCACTGTCTTCTCAAGAATGGCCTTTATCTGTCTATTGGAGACCTCAACTTGCCCACTGGTTTGAGGATGGTAAGGTGTAGCGACCTTGTGCTTGACTCCATAACTCTTCATCAACTTCTCAAACACTTTTTGATGAAATGGGAGCCTCCATCCGAAATAACAACCCTTGGGATGCCATATCTTGGAAAGATGATGGTTCTGAACAATTTGATAACAACCTTAGCATCACAGGTTGGGCAGGGGATGGCTTCAATCCATTTGGACACATAGTCACAGCAACCAGAATGTAGTTGTGCCCGTTTGAGGAAGGCTTGAAAGGTCCCATGAAGTCTATTCCCCATACATCAAAGATCTCAACTTCCAGAATTGGGTTTAGTGGCATTTCATCTCTCTTGGTGATACTTCCTTTCCTTTGGCATGGATCACACTTGCGATGTAGCTTGCTGCATCTTTAAACAAGGTAGGCCACCACAACCCAGATTGCAGAACCTTAGTTGCTGTTTTGAATGTAGCAAAGTGACCTCCATAAGCTGACCCATGGCAATGCTCTAGAACTCCTTGCACATCCTCTTCAGCTATGCATCTCCTGTAAATGCTGTCTGGTCCTCTCTTGTACAAGTAGGGCTCATCCCAATAGTAATGCCTAGCATCCTTGAAGAATTTCTTCCTCTTGTAAGCATCAAAGCTACTAGGGACTTCTCCGGACACCATGAAGTTCACTATATCAGCATACCATGGCAAATTCTCATCACGCAGAGCCTTAACTTCTTCCAGCCTGCTTTCTCATCAAAACTCTCCTTCAAGATCATGATTGCCATAAGCTGTTCTTCAGGCATAGAATCATTGATGGGGATCATGTCTTCAACTCGCATCCTAGAGAGATGATCAGCAACTCCATTTTCTACTCCCTTTTTGTCCACAACTTCTATATCAAACTCTTGAAGCAAAAGGATCCATCTGAGAAGTCTTGGCTTTGTATCTTTCTTAGCGAAGATGTGTCTAAGGGCAGCATGGTCAGTGTGCACAATCACCTTGGATCCAACTATATAGCTTCGAAACTTTCTCAAAGGCAAAGACTATGGCAAGGAGTTCCTTCTCTGTGGTTGCATACTTGCACTGAGCATCATCCATAGTCTTGCTTGCATAGTAGATGACATTGAGTTTCTTGTCTATCTTTTGGCCAAGCACTGCTCCTACTGCATAGTCAGATGCATCACACATAATCTCAAATGGGTGATCCCAGTTTGGAGCTTGACTATTGGCGCAGATACCAGAGCATCCTTCAGCAAGGTCCAAGACTTGTGGCATTCTTCATCAAACTCAAAATCTGTCTCCTTGCACAGAAGCCTTGTCAAGGGTCTTGCTATCTTTGAGAAATCCTTGATGAATCTTCTGTAGAACCCTGCATGACCCAGAAAACTCCTTATGTCCTTCACAGTCTTGGGAACAGGGAGCTGCAACATGACATCCACCTTAGCTCGATCGAGCTCGATCCCTTTCTCGGAAATCTTGTGTCCAAGCACAATCCCTTCTCGAACCATGAAGTGGCACTTCTCCCAGTTGAGTACTAGATTGGTCTCCTCACACCTCTGCAACACCCTGCACAAGTTAGACAAACATGAGGAGAAGGATGCTCCATAGACTGAGAAATCGTCCATGAAGACTTCTACCATCTCCTCTATCAGATCTGAAAAAATGGAGGTCATGCACCTCTGGAAAGTAGCTGGAGCATTGCACAGCCCAAATGGCATCCTTCGATAAGCAAAGGTGCCATAAGGGCATGTGAAAGTGGTCTTCTCCTGATCATTAGGGTGGATCGGGATTTGGAAGAAACCACTGTAGCCATCAAGAAAACAATAAAAAGGGTGGTTTGCCAATCTTTCTAACATCTGATCAATGAAAGGGAGAGGGAAATGATCCTTTCTAGATGCTGAATTTAGCTTCCTATAGTCAATACACATGCGATGCCCCACTATTGTTCTAGTGGGAATCAGCTCCTCTTTGTCGTTTTTAATGACAGTGATCCCCCCTTTCTTTGGGACGCAATGAACTGGAGATATCCAAGTGCTATCACTGATGGGATAGATTATCCCAGCATCAAGCAACTTGAGTATCTCTTTCTTCACTACTTCCTTTAGATTGGGGTTCAATCTTCTCTGAGGTTCAATGCTTGACTTACTTTCATCCTCTAGATGAATCCTATGGATGCATAGGTCAGGGGAGATCCCCTTGATATCATCTAGAGTGTAACCTATTGCCTTTCTGTACTTCCTCAATTCAACAAGCAAAGCACTCAACTGTTCAGGTTCCAAATCAGAGTTCACAATGACAGGGTAAGTTGAGTTTTCACCCAGAAATGCATACCTGAGGCCCTCAGGCAAAGGTTTGAGGTCGACTTTAGGCGCCTTGAGCTCAGACCAATCTCCTTGAGCTTGCTCCTTGCATTCAGTCCCAGCTCGATCGAGTTCGTTTGTTCGAAACTCGACTCGATCGAGTTCTTGATCGAGCTCACTGCCATGACTTCGCAAACTGGCCTGTCCAATCCCTCAATGCTCAGAATGTTTGGAACTGGTCTGAAGGTGTCAAGGAGCTTCTTGTACTCATCAGTTTCTGAGCTCACATATCCCTCTGAAGAATCCTTGGTCAAAGCAACTTGTAGGGATCCTCTGTTGATAACTCTTCTAGAAGCTCATCTGCCAACTGATCCATTTCCTCAACATAAAAGAGCTGACCTTCTATAGTTGGTTTCCTCATTGTATCCTTGATATCAAACTTCATCTTAGGTCCTTTCCCAAGTTTAGCTCAATTGTTCCTTCACAGACATCTATCATTGCTCTTGCTGTAGCTAGGAATGGCCTTCCTAGAATCAATGGATCTGTTGGTTCCTCATCCATCTCAAGCACAATGAAGTCTGTGGGGATTTCCACATTCCCTATCCTCAAAGGCAGGTCTTCAAGCATCCCAGTTGGTAACCTTATCGATCTATCTGCCAAGACTAGTGAGATTCCGCAGGCTTGGTACTTGTGATATCCCAGTCTCTTTGCTACAGACAAAGGCATGAGGCTGACAGATGATCCTAGATCGCAGAGACTGTTTTTGAAAGATAGGGGTCCCAACATGCAGGGCAAAGTGAAACTCCCCGGATCTTCCTTTTTGTCGGAGATGACCTTCCGCTGAATGATTGCACTGCACTCGCGAGTCAACACTACCATCCCTTGTGCTTCCCTGGTTCTTTGCTGAACAGCATCCTTCAGAAATTTCTGATAAGGTGGAATGAGCATCAAGGCGTCGATGAAGGGCAACTTCAACTCAAGCTGTCTCATTAGTTCATCAAACTTGGCCTTGTGTGCTTCCAACAGTTGTTTCTTGAACCTTCCTGGAAAGGGTAGAGGGGGTTTGTATGGTGGTGGTCCTGCTGGAGTGTCTTTCTTCTTTGCAACAGGTTTAGCTGGTTGGCTGGAGTTTGCTTTGTCTGTTCTCTTCTGAGCTCGATCGAGCTCTGGTTTGTCTTGCAGTGTCTCAGTTTCTCCAGCTCGATCGAGTTCTGGTTCAGGGTTTTGTTCCAGCTCGATCGAGTTCGGGTCGAGTTATCAGCATAGTCGACTAAATCCTCCCCTTCCTCGTCATCGATGTCCACAGCGATTTGGGGTGGGCTACCTCTACTTGGGAATTGCCTCCCACTTCTTAGTGTAACTGCTTGGGCATACTCTTGTGGTGAAGAGGATGATGCACTTGAAGACTCAATGATTTGGACTCTTGAAGTCAATGACTCTAGTTTAGAGTGTATCTCAACCAGCTTGTTGTTCATTTCCAGAGAACCTTTGGCTTGCCCTTGTAAAAGTTGTTGGAGCATTTCCTTCATATCCCAATCTTGAGTTGGTTGGGTATGAGTAGTCCTTGGTTGAAGCCTTGTGGAACACTTTGTTGTTGGTGCGGCCAGGGGGCTTGATAATTGTTGTATCTCCCTTGTTGAGGATTCCTATAGCTTCCTTGTCTATTTTGAATGTAGCAAACTTCTTGTGTTGTCTCCTCCCCTTCCTGGTCCTTGACTAAGGTTTGTTCTGAGACATAGTTGACATGCTTGGCAGGGAATTGGGCTAGGATCAGTTTGTCCAACTTCGAGTTGAGTGCAAGCATGTCTTTTCTCATCTGAGCGTCCAGCTCGATCGAGTGCGCGGTCGAGCTCCAGTCTGTACTTTCATACTGCTCTCCATAGCATTCTGTTGATATGGCCATGTTCTCCACAAGTTGCCAGCCATCATCTACATCCTGGTTGAGGAAGTTCCCATTGCTAGCTGTGTCTAGCATCTCCCTATACCTAGGCAAGCATCCTCTATAAAGAGTGGAGAGTAGTGATTCATTGTTGAATCCATGGTGTGGGCACTGACTTGTGTAGCCTTTGAACCTCTCCCAAGCCTCTGCGAATGTCTCATTGTTTCGCTGGATGAAGCTGGATATCTCTCCTCTAAGCTTGGCTGTGCGACCGGTGGAGAAAAACTTAGCAAGAAAGGCCTTCTTGCATTCATCCCAAGTGGTGATTGTGCCATGGGGCAAGCTCTTCTCCCATTGGTGAGCTTTGTCAGCTAGAGACATAGGAAAGAGTCTCAGCTTGATGGCATCTTCAGAGACACCATTGATCTTTGTCAAATCACAAAGCCTATCAAACTCATCAAGGTGGTCAATGGGGTCTTCACTTGGCAATCCATGGAACATCTTGTTCTGGACAAGGTTGATCATTCCCAGCTTGATCTCAAAGTTGTGGTTCTGCACTGGTGGTGGAACAATCCCTTGTCTCTGTTGGTGGCGGTTTGGAGCATCTCCTTGACCAATCGGTCGAGTTTGCCTAGCTCGACCGAGTCCATTCCCAAAGGGTTTCCATTCCCCTCTGGTACATCCATTGTATCAGCAACAAGCACCTCAGGTTCCTCTTGTACCCTCTGTGACCTCTGAACCCTCTTTCTACCCGTTGTAATGTCTAGCTCGACCAAGTCCTCAGTAGACCGACTCGATCGAGTTCGCATACACCTGCAAAAAGAGACAAAAACCCAGCAGTACAATAGAACAGGGGTGGTATAGCTTGATCGTCCAAGTGTGTTTGAAACTCAAATGCAACAAAAATATTCCCAAATCGGCAACGGCGCCAAATTGATGATAGGATTTGTGTGTGTGTGAATGAAGATATGAAATGAGAGTGGAATGCAAACAGTGGTAATATGATGAGGTGGTAAGATGCAATCACAATCAATCAACAATTCCTCTTAACCATCATAGTCATTGAAGTATAAGAGGTTATCAATCCAAAATGGGAAACTTGTCACTCTATGAGAATATGAAACAACCAGGAAGTCAAGCAAGCAGTATAGATTTGAAGTAACACTAACAACCTAAATAAAATGAAAAGCAGTGCAATAAAAGTAAACAAAGCAGTGAAGTGTCAGCTCGACCAAGACTCGAGTCGAGTCAGAGCAAAGTACCAGCTCGATCGAGTTTAGGGACGAGTTGAGACAAACAAAGCTAAAGGTGACGACTTTAACAAGATAAAGAGAGAATTAGGGTTCAAGACAGGGTTTTGCAATCAAAGGAATCTACACTTAATCAATCTAGCTCTTAAAACTCCTTGTATCAAGGCTTCTCTTGATATTGGGCTTCAATATGGCTTCTCCCTTCTTCCTTTGTGTGTCCAGTTGAGCTGCTTCCATGCGCCAAGTCCCTCCATGCTCCTTATGCTCCAAATGCTCCAGAATGCTCCAAAAGACCTATTTCAAAGGACCAAACATGCATATGTATGCAAATCCAACCTAGAACTAACATGAATACATAAGAAGAGAAAAGGAACAAGATATGATACAAATGGAAGCTAAAACTATGCAAAAGATGCATAAAAGATGTGCTAAAACTATGTAAAATGCAAGTACATCATCTTCCCCTCTCTCATCAACTGTTACCAAAGTCTATCTTACTATTCAAACCCATCACAGCTAGGCGCCTCCCCAAAACACACATGTTAACGTTGTTTTACTCATTATCATTCTTTTCAATTTTATTATTTTATAACCGACACCACTTTCTCGATTATCTTTCACCCATTTAATTGCCTCCAGTAAATGTACACATCCTCCTCTTCAAAGCCATCTGAAACTCTACAACATAATTATACCTTTAAATACACAGGTCTCTATCTCTCACACTCATAAATGTTTTTATGGATTTACCGATGCAAGAAACAGGTGCTAAGGTCGTGTTTGAGACCTTGCGTATAGGAGAAACCGCCCAGCAAGTACTTGTGCATCAACTGCGTTATTGGGGAGTCTTCAGCGTCAACAACCCTTCATACCTTTAGGGCTTTGTTCTTCTAATGGTCGATGAGAAGGTACTTACTTCCACTTTTTCCCAAATATTCCCTTTCACAAAGTTTTAAGGACGATAGCTTACTAACTTAATCTTCATAACTAGGACGCCTTGCTCCACGCCTTTGTTCCACCGCCCCTGCATCACACCCACAACCATGTCTTACGTGAAGGATAGATTTACAAGCTCGCGGGCTTCGAAGTCCACAAGTGCACCAAACTCTACAGAATAACATCCATGCCTCTGGTTATCACATTCACTCCTTCAACCAACTTCACTCGCGTCCACAATCCCTTCATCAACATCACCAATGATATATATGCGATAAGTGGCTATGATCATTTAATTGGACAGGCAAACACAAACATTCTTCTGCCAGGTAATAACTCCCAGTTTGCATTGCTTGGCCTCTACATACATCTATCACCTACAACTTTTGCTAACTAATCTTATTACATGATGAATCTCATTACATGACGACGATAATTTTTTGGTAGACATTGTCGGCACAGTATGTTCTGTGGAAGGTCGAAATCTTCATGACACCAATTCCAATGAGCGGATCTAAGTCCTTATACGACTACAAATGTAAGCTACAGTTACTTTCAATATATGAAACTCGATTTCCTGCTTCAAAAACTCACCCATATCTTATATTTTTATCTCAGTGATGTCATTATCCCCCTTTATGACAATATCACCGCCTCTTTCCACAACATGCTTCATCCACCGAACAGTGTTAGGCCAGTTGTTTTAGCCACATCTGTAAATTCCACATTGGTTGGAGGTAATTAAAATAGTAACGCATATAATAGTTCGCTGCATACCAACACTTTTGTTGTTTAACATTTACCTGTTACTCCTTTCCTTTGTTAATGAAAGCAGGGGCACTTCAGTTGGACTTAACACACGCAACATGGTTCTTCTTTGACACAGACATCCCCCCAATCCAGGCCTTCTTGCAGAGGTAAAATTTTTGTACCCGGCCTCTCCCACCTAACTTTATTTACCCAAGTGATCAAACACACCACCTTCTTTGGCCATAGTTGTGGAGTCTACGAAACACCGTGTTTGACAAAAGACACATCAATGTGTGTTACGAAAATGGAAAGTGTTTCCATTCACGAGTTTTACTAGTTTGCTCTAGCGGAAAAACACATGGTATATTGTACTCATTGTCAAACCAACTTACGTTAACTTTGTCATCTTTCTTCCTATTTAACTCTATTATCCATCCTATTTTCAGGACGAAGATTTCATTTGCGAGGCACTAATTCTTGAAGTCAAAACATCGAAGCATTAGGGTTATATAAAGTGTATAGCTTACTCTTCTAAAATATCACAAACATATTCTCCCCTTGTTTGTCACAGTTGCAGGAATATCAACTTATTAGGCAACGACAGGTATAGAGCCAGCATTGAGCAAAATCATAAACAGACTTACATTTATTTCTTTACATGGTTATGTTCAGTTTTTTAGCAGGTTTCATGTCGCCTTCAGCGTCGAGGATTTGGATTCTGCTGCAACTTTTGTTATGCATGGGCATGCAATCACGAATTACGCACCCTCGGTAAGTATCCAAGGAACATTTGAGGAGGTATATTCTGTTACGACCGATTATTGAAACACCTCATAGTATACAATGACAACTTTAATCTAATGCGTTCACTTGAATTCATATATACGGTAATGAGTTTCAGGAAATTGCGGCTGCTGGACTTACATGGGCCACATACCTGGAGGAGTTGGTAGGCAATCAATATCTCTTCCATATCCAAATCAGTGACCGATGATTTCTGTGGACCAAATCGTTACTTCACCATTGAGAAATTTGTCTTCTACAAAAGAGGAACACGGGTAAGCTTCGGAGCTATGATGTGAGTCAGGTTTTACCAAACTCTTTAGACCTCTGCAAATGCACAAATCGTAGAAGTATGGGTATCAAACACAAGGACTGGCTGTTGAGTACAATTTGAAAATATGGATTTTGGATCAAGCTAAAACGACATAATTGATTGTGAGGTTGTAATGGTGATTAAATTAAAGCAAGTAAAGATATTGTATATTCAATGGGAGGAAAACGCTAGGTCAACAGGGGCTAGTCACAGAGAAGCAAACAATGATCACTGACTAAATGATAGATGATATGATTTAGGGATATTGGGATAATAAAACCGTCTATAACACAGATCATGAATGTAAAACCTTTCCACTTTCGTGGCTCCGACTCCTATGATAACCTATCTAATCGCTAAACTTTTGGTATGTCCTTAGATGATTATTCAACCATTATATCGAGCGGGTTCCGATTCAGTTCACTAGGTTAAGTAACTTAACTATCGCAGTCTAAGAAACCTAGCTTGTCAAAGAATATGTCCGGCGAATGATACAGCACTGTTGTGGCTCAAATAAACCTAAGATCGCATTACTAGATGTGCGGTAAAGTACAACATTAATTAAGTGAACAAGATAAGACAAAGACTTTAAAGTAATCCCTAGCTAATCATCGAAATCATAGATCATGTTATTTTTCAGGATGGGAGAGAGAGGAGAACTGCCCTTAAGATTAGACATATCTCATCAAAAATCAAGTAAGGAACTGTCCATATGTATGCCAATCCCCTTGACAAGAATTTTAAGATTGATTAAGGGTGAGGTTAACTTTAGATTGCTTGGTTACCTTAGAAATTTTGCTGAGCTAGAATGTTGATCCACTGTTGGGGCTTATGTTAGGCTTGTACCTTTAGCTGATGTTTGCTCTAGGGTCGTAGATTGTTAGCACAACACTGTCAAACTCAAAGCAAGTTCACAATTTCCGGACTAGGTTTTGACTCAATAAAACAGGAAAACATGAAATAAAACATAAGAAAAGAAAGAAAAATGCATTAGTACACAATAAAACTCCCCCCAGATTTAACTTGCACCGTCCCGGTGAAAGTTAACAACATTAAGGGTGAGAGGTGATACTCAAAATAAAATAAAAGAAAATGAAATTCATTAAAACGAGATAGGGATAGAAAATGGAGATTTGTAAGTGTCTATTGCACTAGATACCACTGAGATTACTAGGTGTTGTGGTGAGAAGAACTCTCCTCCTCTTCTGTGGATTCGTTTCTGTCTTAACCAAGCTCTGATGTGAGTGAGAACTAGCCAAGATCAGGCTCATATGGCTCTCTAGCAGTGAGAGAAAGGCGAAAGAGTCTCTCTGGTGCAATGTGGCGAACGACGTGGACTAGACGCGAGATAAAACGTGACTGGCACTCCACAACCTTCTCCAGTTGGTTCGCTGCCATTCCAATGCTGAGAACATGGCGTTCTTGGTGGCGGCGTAAGCCTTGACTGTGCGCTGAAGTGTGTGATAATGGTGGAAGGGGAGTGATGGCTTCTCTCGTGATGGAACATAGAAGTCTTTCTCCTTAGGTTGGAAAGTGACAAGCGATGTATTGGCTGAACCAACTGGAAACTCATAGCAAAATTTAGTTGGGTTTTGAGTCTAACAGTTCAGGAAGTGGACTTGCTTAACGGCATGGAGATCCAATAGGGCAGCTTTGGGAAGAGGCTCATAATTGGGAATGTTAATTCCCACATGTTGAACTATGGCTTTGATGAGTCTCCCAAATCGCACACAAAGCTTCTTGTTGCTTGCTAGGTCTTGAGCCAAGTGCCTAACATTGATAAGTGTCTTTACAAACAAAAGACCAAGATTAGCATGATTTTGATGCTTGATGAAAGGTGTGGTGAGGATGTAGAACTCATCAGTTGAGAATTTGTTGGCTTCTTACTTGCATTGAAAGGTGCTTGAGATGAGGCGGTGCACATAGCGAATTGCTGGATGGGTGATCCTAGACAACTTGGACCTTGAAGGTAGGAATGGGCTTTTTTCCTAGTTGAGTTCTCCTTGAAGTCATGGGCTGCCTCATTGGGGAAGCCAAAGAGTTTGCATAGAGCTGTGATCAAAATGTGCCCCTTTTGGTCGTCTATCTTGAATAGTAAGAGTCAATTACCAGCTGGTTGGTCTCCATTGTTGTTTGGGAAAGCTAGGGCGACTGTGAGGAACTCTCTAGTAAGCTGTGGATATTCGCTGCACTCTATCTTGAAGAGCTTGGTCAAGCTAAGCTTCCTTATATACCATGTGACATTATCTCTTATGTTGAGAAGATCAAGAGTTGAAGTGTCCATCTTCACACAAGGTTCAATGTTCACTCTCTTCATAGCTTCCTCATATTACCTTGGGTCTTGGACTGGTTCTCCAACAAAGTTAACAAGCGCCCAATCGTCTTCTCCTCTTCGGCTCTCCACTTGCCTTTGATTTGTGTTAGTGGGCGGTGGTGGAGTTGGCATTGCTGCTCTTGATTTGGTGTGGTTTTCTCCTAGTTTAATTTGTTTCCTCGGTGATTGCATAGATGAGTCTCTCTTCTTCATGGCTTCACCTTCTTTAGTTTTTGCCATTGGGTACCTACAAGGGCAAATTCTTGGGAAGAGACATGAGTTTGTGATTCAATTCCTAATGAAAGACAAGAAATTTGAGATGTAGTAATGATATGTTTAAACAAATTGAGAAATTTCCTTTTCAAATTTTAAAATTTTGGATTTTACTATTCATCCTAAGATTATTGTGCATAAAATCGAAGTTTTTAGCAAATGAAAGGCAATTAAGTTTCTAATCATGAATTCAAAAGATAAACTAGTGAATTGAGGAATGACCAAATCCATTTCACCTTTAGTCAAGCGTTTGGAATACCCAAAAGTTTTGTGAAAAAACTATTCAGTTGTGAAATTTAACTCAAAAATTCTCTAAACCACCTAGGTTCCACCTAGCTAAGCTCAAACAAGATTCATAAGGATGAGAATTTCGAGTTTAGACAAGAATCTAAGTCAAACAAGAGATTATTAAGAAATTCGAACTTGCAAAATAAAGAGGTTTAGAGTTGGAAGACATACCTTGTGCTTTGAAAAGTGAAAAGACAAGAAAGAGCAAGCAAATCCCAAGTTATGGATTAAGAACAGTAAAAGTTTTGAAAGATAAGCTTTTAAGATCTCCTCTAATGGAGTTTAGGGTTTTTTTGAGAAGAAAGAGGGGTTTTTCTTTTTGAAGAAGAAGGTAAAATATTAAATTGAAGTTCAAAATCCAATTAGAAATCCTTTTCAAATTCGAATTTGGTTAGAAAATTGGTTTAAATTGGTTAAAACCAGTTTGAATCAAGTGAAAAGGGTTTACTTATCTTGGCTGAGAGATTTTTTGGTCGAGGGATTTTCGTCCCGATCGTTCGGCACGGTCGGCCGGATTCTTGGTCGAACATAGAATTTGGTCGAGCGAAGCCGATTGCTTCCCGGATCAACCGGTACGGTCGGTCCGTTCACGTTTTACGAACATCTGCCTCATCTATCGGTATCTGATGATAACCCGATGCCAAGTCTATCTTGGAGAACCAAGTAGCACCCCTCAACTGATCCAACAATTCATCAATCCTCAAGAGAGGGTAACTGTTCTTCAGAGTAACTCGGTTAAGTCGCCGGTAATTGATGCTCATCCGAAAACTCCCATCCTTCTTCTTCTTCATAAACACCATTGGCGCTCCCCACGGCAAAACACTCGGCCGAATAAAACCTTTACTCAAAAGGTCCTCTATCTGCTTCTTCGGATCTGTTAACTCTGCTGGAGGCGTCTTAGATATCGGTGATGTCCCCAGATCTAGCTCAATCGTGAAAGGATTTGACCGAGATGGTGGTAATCCCTTCAGAAACTGAAACATATCCTCGCACTACAAGAAAATGGTGTAAAGATAGCATAAGAACATAGCGTTTTTAATTGGAATGCTATCTTTGACATAACCCTTTGTTTAAGACAGTGTTTCTGTATGTGGCTACGCTATGTTTTTGTTTTGGGTTAAAAAAAAGCTTTGTTTTAAAAGAAAACCGTATTAAAAGCGCTATCTTTAGTATTGGCGGAAATTTTTCATCACTTTTCCCGGCTAAAGTACTTAAGAAAAAAAACTGAAAAAAAAAACTAAATTTTCATCACTTTTCCCAAGTTTCTTTTGTGTCTCTGAAATCGTCGGCAGCTCTAATCTGTTTCCCTCAGACAGCGACAAATTAATTCGATCTAAGATCCCCAGTTTTCGATCTCCTAAGCTAACAGCTTCCATCTTCCTTTCTCCAGTATCTATTTCTCTCATCGAGTAGGTTATTATCACGCGGCGTCGGCGTCGTCACTGTCGATTCCGATTGAAGGTAAAAGTTTCATCAGAAATCGAGAGTCATATCGATTTAGAGTGTGGAGATGATTAATTTTGATTTGTTTCCACGACATTGTGTTTTCGGCAGTCTAATTCTCGGGAGCTCGAGCTCTAATTGTAACCTAAGGTATGTGACATTTTGTGGTTTTGGACATGCAAATTATGGGGATCTCGATGTTTTTGTTCACTAATTATGTATTTTCGGACAGGTTTCACAGTCCAATTTCGGTGTTTGATTCGATCCAAGGTATTTGTAATTTGTAGGGTTTTCTCTTGTAGCTTGGAGTTTCAAGTTATTGTTGATGGATTTAGTTTTCTTTGTCTTTGCATGTCTTTCGCAGGATCTCTTTAACAAGATCTTCATTATCTTCAGGTAATTTACTCCCTCCTCAAATTCTTCATTTTCAGTAATTATTCATTGGAGATTGTCTGATGTTTGAAAACATTTATCCCAAAAATATGTATTCCTTTGACCGTGGAGCTTTGGTGTGACATGGATAAGTCTTGGGTTTGGCTTCCAAGGTAAAGTTTACAATTACATTTTTCGATTCCTTTACTTGAAACTGAGTCTTGTATGATTAACTTTATTATGAGTCTTGTCTGAAAACCATTCTTAGTATTTTGCAGGACTAGCCTTGAGTATGAGCAGGGAGCCACAGATTTTGTTTATGGATCTTCTTGGAGGTTAGGTGATCCTCCAAACATGTTTTGTCCATGCCTGGATTGCCGAAATCTGTGTCACCAACCTATAGCAACAATTCTGGATCATCTGGTTATTAGAGGTATGGATCAGAAGTACAAACGGAATAGATGCTGGACTAAGCATGGAGAGAAAAGAGATTTGAATGTAGGCGAGGAACAGACTTCTGAATTTGAAGCGTACGAGTTGTTCAGAGCTGCTTTCTTCGACGGTGATGACAGTTCAATACCACGGAGTAATATAACAGAGGATGATTGTCTTCAAAATGAGGAAGACTCAGAGTTTGTGAAGAAGCTGAGAGACGCTGAAACTCCTCTGTACAACACATGTCGCAAACACACCAAAGTTTCTGCTATCATGGGGCTTTACAGAATAAAGGTGAGAAGCGGGATGTCAGAGAACTATTTTGATCAGCTTCTTAAGTTAGTTCAGGAGATGTTACCTGAAGATAATGTGCTTCCCACGTCAACAGATGCGATGAAGAAGTTCCTTAAGACATTTGGTTTTGGCTACGAGAACATTCACGCATGCAAGAATGACTGCATCTTATACCGGAAGTAGTATGAGGATTGGACAAGCTGCCCAAGATGTAATGCTTCTAGGTGGGAAGTGGATAAGCACACAAAAGAGGAAAAGAACGGGATTCCTGCTAAGGTTCTTTGATATTTCCCGATCAAGGAGAGATTCCGAAGGATGTTTAGAAGGATGGATGAGGATATGCATTGGCATTTCAGTAATGCTGCAGGAGATGGAACGATGCGGCACCCAGTGGACTCTCTATCTTGGTCTCAGATAAATAGTCGATGGCCTGAATTTGCCTCTGAACAGAGAAATCTTCGACTAGGTCTGTCTACAGATGGGATGAACCTGTTCTCGATCCAGAACACGAAGTATAGTACATGGCCAGTGCTACTGGTGAACTACAACATGTCACCAACATTGTGTATGAAAGCGGAGAACATAATGCTGACTATGCTGATCCCTGGACCTACTGCACCGAGCAACGACATTGACGTCTACCTTCAGCCGTTGATAGAAGATCTACAGGATTTATGGAGTGAAGGTAGTGAGGTTTATGACGCATTCTCGAAGGAAACTTTCAGTCTGAGAGCTATTTTGATGTGGACTATTAGTGATTATCCTGGTTTAGGGACATTAGCAGGCTGCAAAGTGAAAGGGAAACAAGCCTGCAATGTGTGTGGGAAGGACACACCTTTTAGGTGGCTCAAGTTTAGTAGAAAACATGTCTACTTGTGCAATAGGAGAAGACTCCCACCTGGGCATCATTACCGACGCAGATGGAGTTGGTTTGATAACACGGTCGAAGAAGACACTATGCCTAGAATTCAAACCAGAGTTGAGATATGTGAGCAGTTGAAAGACTTCAGGAATGATTTTGGTAAAGCTTTAGATAAGAAAGGGAAGCGAAAGAGGTCTGGTTTGTGTGAGGATGATGAGCTTTCTGAAGACGAACATGATGAACATAGTGATACATGGCGTTGGAAGAACCGATCTATTTTCTATGATCTCCCGTATTGGAAGGTTAGAAAATTATACAAACCTCTAAGTATTTTTGATTTTTAATTATTTTCTAACTGTCTAATTTCTTCTTTTCATTGTCTTAGAATATGCCTGTGAGACACAACATTGATGTCATGCACGTAGAGAAGAATGTGTCTGATGCCATATTGTCTATCCTCATGCAAAGTTCTAAATCAAAGGATGACTTGAAGTCACGTCGTGATTTGGAGGATATGGGGATCCGGAAAAACTTACACGCACAGGTACAAGGGAAGAGAAACTTTTTACCACCTGCTGCTTATTGGCTGTCTAAGAATGAGAAAAAAGAAGTTTTGCAAGAGATTGTCTGAATTCAGAGGAACACATGGGTACTGCACCAATATCGCAAACTGTGTTTCAGTGGATCCGCCTACAATTGGTGGATTGAAGTCGCATGATCACCATGAGTTATTGTAAAACCTTGTACCTGTAGTTTTGAGAGGATTGCTTCCAACTGGACCTCGGAATGCAGTGAATAGGATATGCAACTTCTTCAACCGACTGTGTCAGCGTGTGATTGACCCAGAGAAGCTTGTAGCATTGGAGACTGAGCTTATTGAAACCTTGTGTCAGTTGGAAAGGTTCTTCCCTTCGTCTCTGTTTGATATAATGTTTCACCTTCCAATTCATTTGTCAAGAGAGACACGTTTGGGTGGACCAGTTCACTTTAGGTGGATCTATCCTTTCGAGAGGTACTGGTTACGCTTATAAGTTATTCTCGTCTGTGAAACTTAATAATCAGATGGTTTATTTTCGTTTTTATTTTGCGTTTTGAAAATACTAAGTAATCTTGAACCTGTTTGATGTGTAGGTACATGAAGACACTCAAGGCATTTGTTAAGAATTTTGCAAGGCCAGAAGTTTGTATGGCAGAAGGTTATATGGCAGGTGAATGCCTTGCATTCTGTCTGGAATTTCTAAAGACATCTGCACCAGACTGGGAAAATACTAACTGTAATGAAGACCGTGAACCAGATGAAATAGTCCTTGAAGGTCGTCCAATTCACAAGGCTAAAACAGTTATACTTACGGAGACAGAGCGTGAGATAGCGCATCGATATGTTCTGATGAACACAGCAATGTTTACACCTTATGTTTCTTCTCGTCCCATTCCCGTTTCTTCTGTTTCTTCTCGTCCCATTCCCTAAATATAATTAGGAGTAGGCAAAATTCACATCTAGTCCCATCCCGTCCCATTCCGTTCCTTTTCATCTTGTCCCATTCTTTCATGTCCCGTTTGTCCTGTCCGCCCGTCCAGTCTCATCATATCCTATTATGTTTATTTCCGTTTTGTTATATCTATGTCTCATCCCTAAATATAATTAGGGGTATGCGAAAATCCCGTCTGGTTATTTCCTGTCCCATTATGTCCCTGTTCATCTTGTCCCGTCTAATCCCGTCCCATTCGGTTTCTTTTCATCGTTTCATATCCAACATATCCGTGTCATCCCGTCCAATACCATCATATCCCATTCCATTCCTTTCCGTCTTGTCTTATCTCTTCATGTTCCTTTCATTTTTTCTGATTATGTTCCTAAATATATTTAGGGGTAGGCGAAATATCCTATCTTGGCACTTAATATAAAAAGAAGTAGGCAAAATTCCTTTTTTCTTGCGTTCTGTTTTTTCTTCTCGTTCTGCCGGTCTCGTCTCAAAAGACTTAAAACAGTATTCTTTCTATAATATCTTGAAAACAACTATAATATTTTATAGATTTATATAAAATCTTTCTTCTTTTTTAAAATGACTTTTCATATTCTTTTAAGAGTGAATTTGGTGCAGAGCAATAATAGAGACTTTAATTGGGTAAATAACAATTCACATCTTTGTTAGAACTTAGAAGTAACTGACAAAAGGGTACCGGTACAAAATTCAATCTCATATGACGTGAGGCAAAAATGATGTTGGTGCGCGTGGGTGTGTAGAAACTTTGGCTTGAATTTATTGTGATCAAAGGTGAGTTAATGCAAGATTAATACAATTATTGGACATAATAAATGTAAACATTAAATAAAATAACTCAATATAGAAACTATAACGTATCAACATTTTTAAAAATAGAGTGATATCCTAATTTAACACATTGCATTTGGTTGTCAATATATATATGGTTTGATAGATTGATCTTTATATGTGTTTATGGTTATCTATATATGTATATGGTTTGATTTGGCTTTGATATGGTTGTTTATATATTTATATAACAATACATTTCTTTGTATATAAATTCATATTTTCATATGGTTGTCTACCTATATATTTAGCTATGTATATGTGTATATAACAGTTATTTATACTTACATGTAATCTATGAATAATATTGAATAATTGCTAAAAAAATTAATGTGTACATCAATTAACAATATACTATATAATATACATGTAAATGTAGTTAATAAAACTAGTTATATGTTTGAAATAAAATGTTAGATTTTAAGATTTTAATATTTGAAATAAAATATTAAGATTATTTATAACACACTAATAAAATAAATAGCATGTTATAAAAATATATAATTTTTTATTTATTAATGATGCGATGAAAAATATTAAACATAAAAATAAAATGCAACAATTTTTTTGTATATATGCTATAATAGGATATTTAGCATGTCATAAAAATAAATAACTTGTTCCATTTGTTTATAACGCAAAAGAAGAAACAATAACCATATAATTAATATGTTAACAGGTAATAAAACTATATAACAAGTTATTTAATTAAATTTACATGTATATTTATATGCAACTAATTACAGTATAACAAACTATATGCATTGAAAAGCACTAAATCTACAAATAACAGAGGAAAAAAATAAAACAACAAACATTTTTGCCACTTCACTTGGATTTTAATCCCAAAAAATATGGAGAAACTGTAAAATTATACACTAAGAATCTGAGATTAAGATCTTGAGTGTTATATTTTGGGATTCCGCTGGATTTTCTGGGTTATTACTTATTAACAAGGGTATAAGAAGAACAATAAAACACATGCATATTAATTGGATCTGAGAGTTGACAAAATGGAAAAAAGAAAACAAAAAGGATTTGAGATTTGAAGCACTACAATTCTGAAATGAACAAACTAAATTCGAATTGGATCAATCATAGAATTTTAAAAAGCAATCAAAGAAAAAATCTGAGGAAAAGAAAGAAAATCTATGGATGAAAGAGAGAAGAAACAGAAAATGTGTGAGGAAGAAGAAGAATGAAAAAAAAGAAGCAAACTGTGTGGCGCGTGAGGTTATTTCGGTAAGTAATCATGGCAAATTGTTTTCTCTCGCTGGGACATGAAACTCTCTTGTTAAAAATTTAAATACCCAAAGATTCATGGCTACTCAGTGCAAATACTCTTCTTTTAAAGCCTATTTATTGAATAATAATTATTATGAAAATTAAAAAAATTTGATATATTAAATTGTTTGCGCTGATGTGTCACAATTATAGCCCCTTGTTCTGCTGATGTGGCAGCACCATAATGTAATTGCATGAACTTTATATATATACTAGACGGTGACCCGCGCTACGTGCGAGTTGTGTTAATTTTATTGTTTTTCTGCAAATTTAATATTGTTTCAAAGATATTATACACATATTACTTAAATATAATTAGAGTTAGACAAATTTTTTGTACCATCTTGTTCCATCTCGTCCCATATCGTTCATTTTCATCTTGTACGTTCTTTCCCGTCCAGTTTGTCCTGTATGTCATGTCTCGTTCAGTCCTATCATATCCCATTATGATTTTTTCCATTTTGTTTATTATTGTCTCGTTCCCTAAATATAATTAGGGCAGACATAATTCTATCTCATTTCGTTCCTTTTCATCAAGTCATGTTCTTTCTCATCCCGTTCGTTCTGTCCGCCCCTGTCCCATCATATCTTATTATGTTCATTTCCATTTTGTCTCATCTCTGTCTCATCTCTAAATATAATTAAGGGTACGCAAAATTCTCGTCCCGTCCTGATCTTTACCTTTCCTTCCTTCAGTAAGAGCGTAGTGTGCACAGCCGAAATCCATGGCGGATCTGTTCCGTATAAATCTGTCACAGTGGTTGATCAGAAAAGAAAATCAGCACAATTCATTCATCTATCACCAATCTGAAATCTTTGACCATCAAATGTATGTAAGAAACACCGATTGAAATCCATGATTCTTTACTTGTGACAAAACTAACTTAACCGTACTCGGACCTAAAAGTAACTCTTCGAAAGTATAAGAAGAGGTTCGTCGAGCGAGAGACTTACCGGAATCCATGGCGGCTGGTGGACAATCGGAAGAGGAATCCAGTGAGCCCCCGATAGCAAGAGAGGTGAAGACGATGAAAGCCGACGATCGGCGTCTGGAGAGTGATGGCCGCGTGTGAAACAGCTTCAGCCTCGGAGAAGACAACATGGTTTGTGTCGAGGTTTTTATAGTCGTAGTGGGTAATTTAAGGAGATGAGACGTAACCGGCATATTTAATGGCGGTCATTGAAATGGTGAAACGGCGGAGGCAGGGATGCAGAAAGTCCCGGCGGAAGCAAGGAATGGACGGTGTTGATTTTGCAAGAAGGAGGATCTTGGCGGAGAGGAAAGAATAGGGAAACAATAAAATTATATTAACCCTAAATTCAAAACGACGTCGTTTTGGAGACACAGAAGAAGGGAGGAAATGATGTCATTTAGCTGTAACTTGGAGTAAGTTAAAAATAAGACTGGCTGACTTGGCACTCTCTGGGAGTGCTGACGTGTCATCAGCTGGAGAGTGTCACAAGCCCTTTCGATTATATAGATTAACACATTTCTTCATCTCGAGTATTTAAAATATTTGTGCATGGAAGTGTATGATTTTCTTTTTTTAAAGTGGAGAAATAAGGTAAGAGATCATATAATTAAAAGTTATTAGTTAGACGGATATTTTTATTTATGTACTATATACTCTTATGACTTATCTTGCTCACTAGTCTCGACCATATCACCATAATCTAAATGACTAAAACCCAACAATGAGGTAATTTTAAATCTCAAACTATATAAATATATTAGATGGTGACCCGCGTCGCCGTAAATTTATATTATTGTGTTAATTTTATTTTTTTCGCAAATTAATTTATATATGTGGTTTATTATTGTTTCAAAAATATTACACATATTAATTAAAAATAATTAGGGTTAGGCAAAATTAATGTACCGTCTTGTCCCATCGTATCCCATTTCGTTCATTTTCATCATGTCCGTTGTTTCATCCCATCCGTCATTCTGTCTGTCCCGTCATGTCATATCCCATTATGTCCTTTCTATTTTGTTATGTCATCATGTTCCTTCTGTTTCTTCTCGTCCCGTTCCCTAAATATAACTAAGGATAGGCAAAATTCCGTATAGTCCCATCCCGTCCATTTCATTTCTTCTCATCTTGTCCCGTTCCGTCATGTCCGCCCTATCGAGTCTCATCCTATCCTGTTATTTTTTTTTTCCGTTTTGACGTGTCTTTGTCCTGTCAATATAATTAGGGGTAGGTGAAATTTATGTCCCGTCCCTTCTCGTCCCATTATGTCCCTTTCATCCGTCCCGTCCAATCCCGTCTCATTCCGTTTTTTTCATCTCGTCATGTCTAATTTGTCTGTCTCGTCCTCCAGTCTTACCCTGTTTCATTATGTTTCTTTCCGTCTTGTCCTATCTCATCATGTTGTTCCTTTCGTTTTTTTCTATTCCGTCTTTAAATATAATTTGAAGTAGCCAAAATTATGTGGTATCTCATTCCTTTCCGTTCCTTTACATCCCATCTCGTCATTTAATATAATAAGAAGTGGACAAAATTCATTTCTTCTCTCGTTATTTTTTTTTTTCGTCTCATCCTGTCTGGTCTTCTCATTTCATCCCAAAATACTTTAAAAATTCAGTATTTTTTATATAATATGTTGACATCAACGTAAATTATATAATCTAATAAAAATAAATTTACTAAATAATAGTTTTTGTAGATTATACATAATATTTCTCCTTTTTAAAAAATGACCTTTCATATTCTTGTTAAACTTATTATAGTAATGAATGCTAATTATTATGAAATTAAAATATTAAAAAAAATATAATAAACTAAATAAAGTGTTGATGTGGCAATTTGCTGAATTTAGAAGGGATCTCTTTTGCTGAGTTGACAACACCAGAATAAAATAACACCAATTTTATATATATAGATATATGAGACTGGTGTGAAAGGGAGTTATTAGGATAACTCCATTAGAATAGTGGATGCGTTTTTACGGGAAAACGCTCTTTTAAATCCTGAAATTTTTGAAGTTGCACATTTTATTCTCCAATTATTGATTGCACATATAAATATATAATCCCTCAGTGTATTATTGATTTTTCAAAATTGGTTTTCAATTAAGCAACCATTAACATAGAAACGGATTTATTTTTAAAAAATTAACACAATCTGTTGAGATTTTCGGTTTTTTTTTTTTTCCCGAAATATTCATTCATTAATGCCGCTTTAATTCTCCAACTGCACAAAAGCATGGAGATACTGTTTTGCAAGAGAGTCTGCCAACAAATTGGCTTCTCTAGAAATTGAAACGAAATTTACATCCTTAAAAAGAGATGAGAGATGAGAAATATCCTGGAGGATCCCATAGATCTCCGATAGCCAGCTTTCTGAGTTGATCGCTTTAACGAGTTGTTGCGAATCTGAAACCACATGCAGGGAGGTGAATCCCAATTCTACAGCGTGTTCTAGGGCGAATCGGATCGCCAAACCCTGATCTGCTATTAGCGATGAAGCTATGTGCTTCCTTGCTTTTGATCTCTGGGTAATCAAGATCTGGTTGCAATTGTGGAAAACCCAACCCATTCCTCCTGCCTTCCGATCCTCGTTCCAGGCTCCATCGGTGTTGCATCGAACACTTTTCGGATGAATTGGGTTACTAGTGAATCTGCTCACCACTGAGGGTGTCTGCATCTGCTCTTGTGCCTCTTGCCATTCTTGTGCCCGAATTAAGGCCAGATTTGGGGTTTCCAGCTCTGTGAAACTTCTACTGTTGAAGATTTTATTGTTTATGCTCATCGAGATACTCTACATGATCCATGGTGCCAGCGTGCCTGCTCTGATTCTGGTCGGTGGTAGGCTGATCGCCTCGTTGAGCGCTGAGATTCCTGCTTTGATGTTAGTAAGACCCCCTGACATAATCTGATTTCTGAAAAGGGCTTGTCGCCACACCTCCTGTGCAAATTCACAGATGAACAGCATATGAAGCGTAGACTCAGCTTAACCACAGTGGATACACTTTGATTGGTGGAGGATTCCTCGCAAGGTTTTCTCCCACTGGTAATGCTCCTTGTACAACTTTCCATAAGAAAAAATTTCAATTTTGGTGCAAATTTCCCATCCCATACCTATGAGATCCAATTAAAACTGCTGAGAGCCGCAGGGATTTGGTCTGAGATGATTCTATCTCTTGCTGTATAATAGCTAGTCTTCACTGACTATTCTCATGACGCCTATGGGAGCCAGGCTAGCCGATCTTCTATATCAAAAGAGCCAAGGACAATGCAAAGAATCTCTCGTCCTTATATAGAGATAATAAAATGTTAATCAAACCTTCATTCCATTCTCTCGATATTGGTAGGAGAAGATCCACAACCTTCATATCTTTAGTATGCTCTGGTGTTGGTCCCATTGGTCTTTTAGGCTCTTTTGTCGAAAGCCATGGATCGTCCCATACACTTGTGGATTTTCCATTACCAATAACCTTTCCTAATTTTCCTTTCAACGGATCTCTGCCTATCATTATGCCTTTCCAGCCGTGAGAGCCTCCATCATTCATTTCATACTCTAAAAACTCTAATTCCGGGAAGTATTTTCCTTTGAGTAGTCTTGCTAGTAAGCAGTCTGGGTTGGAGAGGATTCGCCAACTTAGTTTACTGAGTAATGCATCACTGAAGCCCTGGATATCTCGAAGGCCAAGTCCTCCTTCTCTTTTCCCCGAGTGTGAGTTTATCCCATGCTATCCAGCACATTTTCTTCTTTCCATCATTTGCATCCCACCAGAAACGTGTGAGTACTGACTGGATTCTTTTACACAGACTCACCGGGAGTTTAAAGCAGGACATTGAGTATGTAAGCATAGAGGAGAGTACTGATTTGAGTAGAACCACCTTTCCTGTGCCTGAGAGCATTTTAGACGACCACAAGATGGCTCTTTGTCTTATTCTGTCCACCACAGCGCTAAAGAGGTCTTTTTTCTTCCGTCCAAATGCCTCCGGTAAACCGAGGTATTTTCCTTGTCCCCCTTCTTGATTTATTCCCATCAGACTCTTTACTTTCCTTCTAACTCTCAACGGGGTCTTTTTATAGAAGGTTACAGCAGATTTTTGGCAACTGATCTTCTGCCCTGAGGCCTCTTCATACTGACGTAGTATTTCTTTAAATGCTTTGCAGGTTCTTTCATTGGATTTACAGAAGACATTTTATCATCTGCAAAGAATAAGTGATTGATTTTTGGTCCTCGGTTTGCTATTCTGACTCCTGCGATATGACCATTTTCTTGTGCTCTGTGACATATTCCAGATAGGAGTTCACTACAAAGGATGATCAAGTATGGTGATAGGGGATCACCCTGCCGGATCCCTCTAGAAGGTTTTACATTTCCTTTTGCTGCTCCGTTAATGAGAAATTGAAAGGTAACTGATGTTATACACTGCATTATCCATCCAATCCACTTCTCATGGAATCAAACTCTCTCGAGAACCAATTTGATATACTCCCATTTGACTCTATCATAGGCTTTAGTCATATCTGTTTTGATCGCCATTGATCCCCTCTTTTTCGCTTTTGAAATTTTCAGGAAATGGAGGATCTCATGTGTTATCATCACATTATCAGATATTGCTCTCCCCGGGACAAACGCTGATTGGTTTTCTGAGATCAAACCGTTCAGAATCAGATGCAGCCTCGCATTAAGGATCTTTGAAATGATCTTGTAATATACATTACACAAAGCTATCGGCATGTAGTCGGCCACTAACTTTGGAGCTGGTTTCTTTGGTATTAGGCAGATATGAGTCGCATTGATTCCTCTTGGAAGGACTCCAGATGTGAAGAAACGTTGTATCTCCAGGGTTATGTCATTCCCTATTGTTTCCCAGTTCAAGTGAAAAAAGCTTGCAGAGAATCCATCTGGACTCGGCGCTTTGTCCGGATGGATTGAGAAGATTGCGGTTCTGATCTCCTCCGGTGAAGGTATCTGAATCAGCTTTGTGTTTGTTTCATCGAGATCCTCGGTGATATGCTCTGAGCCACAGTGTCTTCCCTATTTCCAATTTCAGAGGTAAACATGTCCTTGAAGTAGTTTGTGATTACTGCTTCTATTTTTGCCTCTTCATACACTGTATTTCCTTTATCAACCTCAATTACTGAAATATTGCTCCGTGCTCTTCTTCCCCTTGTCGCTGCATGAAAGTAACCACTGTTTTTGTCTCCTAGGTTGAGCCACATTTGTCGACTTTGTTGCCTCCAATACTCCTCCTCAGCTTGGTACGCTTCTTTTAGTCCTTTATTGATTTGAAAGATCAGGTTATCTCTGCTTTCACTGCTTGTCATCGCCTCCTCTAATTCTTTTCTTTTCCTTTCAATAAAATTGTTGGCTATTGCGATGATTTTGTTGAATAATTGCCTTTCTGCAGTTGGATATGCGATAATCTACATCAGCGTTGGGGTGAGCCTTCCATGCCTCTTCTACCAGTAGTTTCACTTCTTCATTATTCCTTAGGCATCTGTCGTAACAGAAGAGACCTTTTTGTTTTGTCTTTGTTGGGTAGAAGAAGGATATGAGCGGTCTATGATCAGATCCTTCGAAGCTTAGGTATTCACATCTTCCCGACGGGTAAGCTTCTATCCAAGCGCTATTTGCCATTGCTTTGTCTAGCCTGCACTTAACATTTTGCTTGTATCTGATTCCTCACCATGATAGGAAATTGCCAGAGTATCTCAAGTCGTAAAGGTCACACACTCTGAGAGGAAAGATCTAAAATCAACAAATGAGCTTTCTGCTCTTGCTCGGCCACCCACTTTTTCAGAGTTAAAACCATGGTATCTCTCGTCCAGCCATTTTCTCCTTTATGGCTCTCCAAACTTCATTTCTTCCGGCTCTCTCCGGGTCTCCATACACAAAGGTAGCCATAAACATTCTCCCTTGAAACCGCACTTATGTGTCTATGAAGTTATCATATTGATATAGTATTTGAAGCTCTATTTCTTTCTTCCATAATAGCACTAAACCACCTCCTCCTCGAGCATAAGGTGGTACTAGTGCGTACTAGGACATTACTTCTCTTACTTCTTCTCTCGCTTCTGCTAAAGTTTCTGTTGGAAGTTCATTGACTGCGGGAGTATGGCGAGTGCCTTGAGAAGTGTTCCTGGAGTGTGAGGAATCTACTAGTGATTGTCTTTTCTCTAAGGTCTGTACTGTATCATTTTCCCCACTTCTTCGTTCAATTATTGGTTCAGTCCTCTTTTCACTGTTCCTACTTCTGCTTGTAGATTCTGCAAGTACCGAGGTGGCTACTCTACGTCCCGTTTCCACCCATCGAGTTCCATAACCTTGCACTGTCTGATGATTCCTAGAGGGGTTTGTACGATATCCAGATTGGTAAGGTTGGTATCTTTATCTTCCCCTCTCCCAGTGAGATTTGGATGCCCTTGAATCTACTGATCTCTTGTTCCTTTGTAGGCCATTATCTTGGTAAGCCTGATCTCTGCTGTTAGATTTGTGTCCTCGGTTCTCCCTCCAGTTCTCTTTGCTTCGATCTTCTTCTCTCTGGTGTTCAGAGGCCAGTATTGGGAGATCTCGGCTAGTTCATTGAACGAGTCCTTCTCTACGGTTTGGCGGTAATGGGGGCAGACCTTGACTTTCCATCACCACTGGTAAGAGCTCGGGACATTCACTTTCGTCATGATCTAGCATTCCACACTTAATACAGTGTTTTTCCAATTTCTCGTAGTTTAGGGTTGCTAGTACTTCATCCCCGTTAGCAAACTCCAGAGTATAGGTTTTAGGGGGAGGGAGGAGTCCATTAACTTGGACTTTCATTTTTGCGTGGGTTTTTGTTATTTCCCAGCATTCAAAGACTCCCAGATCTTCTCCAATGCTCCTCAGCATGGCTTCGTTCCAAAGATGCACCAGTACATCTTGGATTTTAATCCAGAACGGGATCTGAGATGGGCAAGTTGTTGAGACGGTATGTTCCCACTGCTGAAGAATGAGCATCCAGTGTGCAAAGTGGTAAGGTCTGTTATTGCATTCAAAGACTCCCAGATCTTCTCCAATGCTCCTCAGCATGGCTTCGTTCCAAAGATGCACCAGTACATCTTGGATTTTAATCCAGAACGGGATCTGAGATGGGCAAGTTGTTGAGACGGTATGTTCCCACTGCTGAAGAATGAGCATCCAGTGTGCAAAGTGGTAAGGTCTGTTATTCATAACCATTTGCATGTCTGCAGCTGTAGAAAACTGGAACTGAAACTTTCCTTGTCCCAAGTCTGCGCCTATTGCGGGTGAGCTTGTCTTCCAATGCTCGCTGAAGAATGAGATAAGGAACCACATCTGCTGGATCTTTGGATTTGTCACTCTGCCAATCAGTGTCAACGAGTGTTTCTCCACCAGATCTGAGTTATCGAAGTCAGGAACTTTTACTCTTCCCAGACCTGGTGGTTCAAGGGGAGCAGCTGCCATTACAGACGTACAAGTCTCTTTGATAAAGGAGGATGTAAAAAAGTTTCAACACCACTTGGGTGAGAGATTTTTCTGAATGGTTTCCCACCGAAAAGGTTTCCGAAGAAATCAGAATAAGGTAAATATGCACTTAACGAGACTCAAACGATGAGTAGATTCTAGCAGAAGGATTCATACCAGCTAACATTTGGAAGTTTTCAAGGAAGAGGAGCTGACCGGAGAGACTATTTGGTGTGAAAGGAAGTTTTCAAGGAAGAGGAGCTTACCGGAGAGATTTTCTGTTTTAAACTCAGAATTTCCAAACTTAAAAACCCTAAAGGAATTTTTAGTGGACTCTGGCATTTTTAGCAATTTTCAACAAATTTTGTTGCTCGAATTTTGAATTTGTACAATCGCCAAAATTTAGTGGGAATTGCTAAAAATCGCCGAAGTTCGCCAAAAAATTCCTTAGAGATTTTAAGTTTGGAAATTGTTAGTTTACAACAGAAAATCTGGACGGAATGTGTTAAAAAACATTAAAAGAAGCCGTTTCTATATTAATGGTTGACTAATTGAATCCAATTTTGAAAAGTCATTGATACCTTAAGAAATTATACATGGAATCAATAGTTGGGGAGTAAGACATGCAATTTCAAAAAGTTCATGATTTAAATAAGCATTTTCCCACGTTTTTACAAGAGTACTAATATGTCCTCCCGTGCATACACACGGATCATTTTTTTTGTTAATAACATTTTTTCAAACAAAACAATTGTTTTCATAAACTATTATGTTTTTTTAATTAAAGAATACAATTAAACTAATGAAAAAAAAAAATAAGAAGCCTAGAAAAAGTAAAGAAATGTGTGAAAAGTAAAACGCCCCCAACATAAAGAAACAGTTTATTTTCTTCCTTCTTTTATATATAACTTGAAGTTTTAGTAAATGGCGAAACAAATATGTTTTCTTGTAATGCTTCATTAAAATTCTATATTTGGTTAACTAACAACTACTATTTTTTATTTTAATTGTTACATATTTTGTAGATTGCTGTGAAAAGAAAATGATCACTTGCATTATAAACCCCAAAATTGCGCAAGCATGATAGAGTAACAAAAATGGATTAAAACATCTGAAACAAAGGTGTCCCTATTAAAAACAAAAACGCATTGGTGGTATAGTGAGAGAGATATGTTCTGATGATAACTAACGCCTTCACCATTGTCTCCATTCTCAGCTTCTCGAAACTGCATCTGGAGTAACCATCATAACCATCTCTATTCCCAGGTTTAATGTTCTTCGCATCTCACTGTCTTCTATACCCTCAGACTATACAATAACCAAAATCAAATCAAACAATTAAGTATCTGCATCTTTTTTGTTCACGTTATCATAAATGATGATAGGTGTTAAAAAAAAAAATGATGATAGGTATTATTCAAACATGTTGAATCCATTTTATTGATGTTTAATATGATCTTCATTGTATTTGGTAACCGTAATAAGCATGATTGAATTATATATCAATCACTTGAAATATAGATCAAGAATGTGATACTTTTCTTTTGTAATAGTTAGATTTAAATTTTTGCATTCAACGCCATTCGTTAGATTTAGGGCCTGACTGGTTTAACCGCTGCGGTTGCGGTTGCGGGTGCGGGAGTTTGCGGAAGCGGGCGGTTGTGATTAGTAGCGTTATTAAGCGGTTTGTACGACTGGCATAACAATTGAAAATGGATGCGTTTGCGGGATACTTATGACTGGTTCACTTGCGGATGCAATAGCGGTTAAACAATAAATTAATAATATAAACACATTATATAATTATAAAAATATCAAAACTATATTATAATGAAAATTTTAAATTTATGGTTCAACATAATTAAAAAAATTTTTTTATAAAGAATAATATGTGTATAATACTTACGTCTATTTTTTAATTTCTATAATTTAAATAAAAAATGTGATTTTATTTTCAAAATATATATTTAATGTGAAAATTAAATTTATATTACAATTTTATTTATTAGATATATATGTATTAGTATGAAAAGAATATTTATCAAGAGAATTTTGATTTGTAGAACTTATAAATATATAAGTATGATATGATTTTAATGAATATTGACTAAAAGTACTAATTTTTTTTTATATTGTGATTTTATTATCCAAATCTTATTTTTTAATAAAGATTATTATTTATTTTCGGATTTTATATAAGTTTGTGTTTTTTTTTTTTTTTTAATTATCCACCCGCAACCGCCCGCAACCGCAAACGCTGCTGGGAAAGGAGCTTTTGATTTTGAGGGTTGTTGAGGGATCTTGAGCGGTTTAAAGCGGTATAAAGCGTTTGTGGTGATTGTTGTCAAACGCCAATAACCGCTACTACCCGCAAACGCTGCGTTTGCGGGTAGCAGCGGGTGAACCAATCAGCACCTTAAATCTTTTTCCTCCTTGCATCATACTATAACACAAAGAAGCTTAATTTTTAAGTAGGTCCTCCTTAAGCCCGATCACTAAACCTTCCAAGTCCATGTAGAAAACCAAAATGAAGATCATACAAATTTGGAAATAATACTTTGCTGGTGGCGGTGGTTTGACCATTGAGATGGTTTTGATCGATTTAAAAGTAAGTTTTCCACATGGTGTATTTGTTTCTCGAAACACTCAAATATCTTAGATGCATTTAACATTTTTTCAAAATATTTTTGATATATGTAGGGTGACAAGATTTATAACGAGTTGGTCAATGATCCATTTCTCATTTAAGGTGATTCAAAGATTCTCATCAACTTTGCAGTTTCTCAGTCAACCGGTTCATACCAAACCACACATCATACAAAAGTGCGAGAGATTGCCTGCTGAACTGAATGGAGTAAAATGTTGCATAAGATTTTGAGTTTGACTTTCTTTTATAATAAGATTGGTTTCTTTTCCACCTATTGTTGCATAAGATTTCGAGTTGTGTATATAAACATTTTTAACAAAAAAACTTTGAACTATAATCTCATCCCATATAGGTCGCGGATCCAACCCTAAATATATAAACCTATAAAGGAATAAAAGGATGATGGATGAAATGGGCTTGGCTTGGTATCAAAGAACAGAGCCCAAGAAGCTTAGAACGTCAACATGAAGCCTTCTAGTACTTTCCAGTTTCCTTAAACACTCTCATTCCCTTCTCTCCGTGTGTTTATATATACAAAATCTGCAACCTTTCTCGCTGCAGAGTGCAGATTTGGATTAAGTATCCATGGCGGAAGAAGTTGCGCTTGATTTGGACGAACTCAGGCAACTCCAGAACATCGCCAAGAGACCTCATGTTCTCAATCTCATCGATTCCGAGATTTGCAATTTGGAAAAGGTACCAAATCCTTTTTCGCCATTTATCGTTTTCTTCGAGTGTTAGGTTATCTGTAATATATCCTCGTATTTGTCGATGAACCTGAAGTTGGATTTGATTTTAGTTTCTGGAACCTTGTATTAAGCTTTTATTAAATTACCAGGAAAAGAGATGAGGACGAAACAATTTTTGAGTTGTAATAGCGGAATAAAATGATTATGATGAACTATCTCTTGGATTTAGTTAGAAACGCATCGCTTTGATTTCTTATATAGTTTATATCTTCTCTTTGTAGCTGAGAGACTCTGCAATTGGTTCAAGTGCCAAACCAGAAGTAGCAGTGCCAGTTCCTGCGCCGGATTCTCCTTCGGTTAAACGAATTTCTCCGGCAGCGAACTATGTAACTCTGGGAACATTCAGCTGGGATCAAGACAACGAAAAAGTCAAGGTAAACCAATCAGAATTAGACTCGGATTTTGGAATGAATTTTGTAGCTTTTGTCTGGTTATTTGACTGGTTTTCCTCCTTGCTTTTATTTTCCAGATGTACATTTCTCTGGAAGGTGTTGATCAGGACAATGTTCAAGCTGAGTTCAAGCCACTGGCTTTGGACATCAAAATCCATCATGTCCAAGGGAAGAATTACCGTTGTGCCATTCCGAAATTGCACGGAGAGATTCTGCCTGAGAAATGTAAAGTGCTTGTAAAGCCTAAGAGGATAGTTATCACAATGTTCAAGTCTTCCAGAGGAAACTGGCTTGACATACATCACAAAGAAAATAAGGTAAAAGTCTAAAACTCAGGAACACCATCTTGTAACGCCAAATGGTGGAGTTTTTTTTTTTTTTTTTTTTTTTTGGTGAAACTAAAAATATTATCTGTTTGTTCAGATTAAACCTAGTTTCGAGAAAGAGAAAGACCCAATGGCTGGAATCATGGACTTGATGAAGGTGAGGAATCTCTCCTAACTCTTGATACTGAGAAACATGTGTGTGCATATTTTTTACTAGTTTCTTTGTTTTGGTGCAAAAGCAGAACATGTATGAGGGAGGAGATGAAGAAATGAAGAAAACAGTAGCCAAAGCTTGGACAGATGCAAGGTCTGGCAAAGCAGGAGATTCTCTAAAAGGACTTTGAAGCTTCTATGAGTCTGTGACGAGAACGTGTGGATTCAGGTTTAGTGATCGTATATGTGAAAACCAAAACATCCATTTTTTTAGTCAACTCGTATGTTGCTTGTGCTGTTTTGGATTTATGGCAGTTGTTTCTTTAGTGTTTAAAACTTGTTTAATGTTAAGGTTTTCTTTATTGAAATCGAGCTAAGTGCCTTTCGAAAGACAAAATTATATAAACTCATGCAAATGATTCAAAGCTAGACTTCGTGATGTTGGAAATTTTGATTTCTTCTCTAACCTTTGGAAATTCTACATCCTAAAAAATTTCATGAATATGGATGACGATTTTTGTAGAGTTAATGGTTTTAGTTAACAGCAGGAATGTTAAAGAACTGAGACGAGATCTTGGGCCTAGCCCGCAATAAAATGTGCTAAATGGAATCTTCCAACCCACATAAATACTTCTAATTGACACCTACTATGAATTTATTATGATTTATGACCATGATCATCTGTCTTTCTGATTTAAAAATACGTAAAGACGTGGTTGCCTGTAAGTTAATACTAATAGAGTCCGTAACGCCATAAAATTCGTCGATACTTAACCTCATTTACTCTGCCAAAGAAGAGAGAAAAATGATGAAAAACTCATTTCCCTTGGAAAAACGATTTACATGGGTGAAGAGGGCAAAAATGTTGAACGATCCGTAAGCAAGTGAAACATACTCATACAGTAAGATGAAATCAAGTTATTGAAAGAAGATAATTCTACTAAACAGACAAACAAAAAAATTGAAAGAGACACAATCAAAATGGTGGTAATTAATCAACTCTTGGATTCTAAACAGAGAGCTGTGAAGATGGTCTCTTACCATCATCTATGTATCCCAAAGAAGGTGGTCGAACCGGTTTAGGACTCTCAACCATATTAGCAGCAGCAGCAACATCACTAGCCGAACTCTGCTGAACCAAAATCGGATAAATATCCGTAGAAACCGAAAGCCGAGAAGGTGAAGCCGGAGATGAAGGAGAAGGCGAGACCGACGGCAATTCAGAAGCCGAATACGAAGCCATCGAAAGCGTTCTAGTGATGGAAGGATTAACCTCTGCAACTTCTTCGATGCCTTCATCGATGTAAACAACATCTTGCATTGTTAATTGATGATACTCAACGATTTCCCTCAAGAATCTGTTTTCTCTTGCGTAGATCGAGTTTTCGTGCGCTAATCTCGCTTTCTCCGCAAGCAATGTCTCTAACTGAAGCCTGATTAGGTCATCATCAGCTGGATTGTTGTTTCCCTTATCCCGGTTATCTCTTAACCGTTTGTTTTCTTCTTCCAATTGAGCGCATCGTTCTTTAGCGAAAGCTAAATCGGCTTTAACCGTTTTCAATTCCCGGAGGAGCAGCTTGGCTTTCGCTGCTGTAGCCATGGCTACGTCACGAGAAGCTTTGAGTTGAGATTCGTGTGGGTTTGGTAGCGTTAATGGTTGCCATGGACTGTTTGATCCAGAGGATTGATGATTACTCTCGGAATCGATTAGATCGGATCCTTTTCGCCTGATCTGAGAAGCTACGATCGTACGGCCCTCCTCGAATGCTTTCTCGAAACTGTCTCCGATCTGATTCAACGACGTCGTGATTTTGTCTATGCTTTTGCGTATCGTCGGATTATTCGAGGTCTCGGAAACGACGACGTTTTGTTGCTGCTGCTGTTGCTCTTCTTCGTCCTCGAGGATTGATTTCGCTTTCTGTGCTAGAATTCCCCAGAATCCGCGACTCTCGTTCCTATCCTCATAAGCGGTGAATCCTCGTACCTGCAATTTGCCGAATTTAGGCTTTTTTTTTCTTTCAGGGGAATAATTTTCATGAGAAAGAGAGAGAGAGAGAGAAAGACCTGAGAACTGGAATCGGGGTTAAGAGAAGAGGAAGCGCGGATTGCTTGAGCAGCAAGGGAGGAATGAGAAGAGAACGATTGAGAAGATCTGAAGGATCCACCATTGGAGTGACCTTTGAGATCACCGTGATCGTGATCAGGTGGTTGATTATAGATATCTTCCTTGAATGTGGAAGCTCTCGTGATCCCTTGTCTTCTCCGATACGCCATTTTATTTTGTTTTTCGTCCTTTGTTTGATTCTTCTTCTTCCTCTGTGTTACTTACTTTTTTTTTTTTTGTTATTGTTATTAAGAAATTTGCTTGTCACAATTACAATCTTTGATTCTTTGGTTTTACGTAATTCGCGTTCTTAAAAATTGATGTATATTTTTGATTAATCAGAATATTAGAAAGAAAAAAAACACCACCATAAAACGTGGCCTCTACGTAAAATGGTCGCCTCCAAAAAATATATGCAAGTAATAGATTAATTAGTGGGCTATGTAATAATGATGGGCCTTTTGGCTCACGACTCGATTGACAAAACATACAATGGCAAAAACATTTTTGATCAATCATAAAGTTAGAATCTATAATGGTTTACATAACCAAGAGGTTAATTGGAACCCACAAAAAATTGGTTTTGGGAGAAGTCTAAACTCAAAAATTTCCAACTTTCTGTTCAAAGATTGTCAAAAGGTTACAATAAAAAAGGAAAACATTAAGCAAGAATGTCAAAAGCTATCTTCCGTTTTCCATGAGTTTCAAAGAAAAATTGCAGAGTGGTTAAATATATAGAGACCAGCAGAAATTATGGGCTTATTAAATTGTGAGTTGATAATATTTGCCTGTTCCTCTGTGGTTTAGGCCATGTTTGTTTCATCAGTTGGATGTTTAAGCTGGATGAATCATCTAAAACTACATGAATGCATAAGAAGAGAAAAGGAACAAGATATGATGCTAATGGATGCTAAAACTATGCAAAAGATGCATAAAAGATGTGCTAAAACTATGTAAAATGCAAGTACATCAACACCCCCAAACTTGACCTTTGCTTGCCCTCAAGCAAACAAATAGAACAAGAAAGAGATGAGGTTTGAAAACAAGTTGATTCAACACTTAAAAACATGTCCTCAAAAGCGATTTGCTAAATGTCCAACTTAGAGATTCTAGAATGCAACAAGGTGAGAGATATTCATTAAGATTTAACCATGCTTATCAACATCAATCCCACTTCACAGTCACTCAAACAATGCATTCAAATCAGCAAATCCCTTTAACATTCATTAAGCAAAAACAGTGAACCAAAAACATGCAAGATCAATCAACTCATTTGGTTTCAAGGGTTTATGGGTTAAGAGACAAAGAGGGTCTCTTTTGTATGGTGGTTTAGTAACAGGGATCTCTCAAGAAAGTGGCTTTGCTTTGGCAGAAGGCTAAGTGTTAGAACCAAAGATGATGCAAGAACAGCAGCTCGAGCCACCTAATCCTAACTCGATCGAGTTCAACACTTAGAGCTTTTTAGAACAAAATCCTAACTACCCTTTTTGGCATTTCGCCTTTGAAACTGAGGAGCTTTGCTCACTTTTCTTTTAAGAACATCCTAGGGAGAGGCTTCTTGAGGTAACATCTAGCGGTTTGGGATTTTCTAAACACTTAGGGAACTTTTCTTCTTTTTGACACTTGAGGCTTTGCCTTCTTTTCTTTCTACTTAGAACCCTTTTTTCTTTCTTTTTAACTTCCCAAACCTTTACTAGACCCTTTTTAAACACTGCCAACTCCCTGGACTTAACTAAACTCTTTTCCTTTGGTTTTCCCAACTTTTACCACTTTTCTGGTTTTTACACCCAACTCGATCGAGCTCGAGTTGGCACCCCCAAACTTAGCCTGAAAACAATCCCAAGAGAACTAGACAACTAGAACTACTGCCTGCCGGTTTAAACACAACACCTTATGCTAAGCAAAGCCAAGAAAGGTTCTCACAATTCGCACAAGAGATAAATGGGGTTTGAAATGAAAAAGGCTTAGGTTTAAGGTGTGGTAACTGTCTCAAAGATGGAGATCAGCTATCTGGACAAGCAAGAGGGATATGAAAATAGGTAAAGAATGTCCAGATATGTATGTGGTAGCCATGAGTTGAAATCAAATGCAAGCATTGGTAATTAAAGATCAAGTTATGGTTCAAATAGATAGGGAAATGCATCAAATCACAGCAATGGTTGAATGAGATGTGCATGCAGTGATATGATCAAGATAAACATGGTTCTTGTTGCTCAATCAATCTCACCCTAATGCACAAAAGAATCTAAAAACAGGGCACTCAAGAAATCGCAAAGATGAACAAGTTTTCAAAGTCAAATCAACAATGCAAGTGAAAAATGCAATCCTAAACAAGTCTAACAAATATGAATGCAAAAAGATGAAAATATTTTTGGATTTTTTGAAAATTTTATGATTTTTTTGGTTTTTCTATGCAAAAGATGAATGAAAAACTAAGAACAAAGAAAACAAGGTTAAATCATCTCTTGAACCCTCCCCCAAACTTAAATCACACAGTCCCTTGTGTGAAAAATTCAGTGAAAGATTCAAGAGGGCAAAACCAAGAAAAACAAGAAAAATGCAAGAAAATATGAAATGGTATTACAAGGGGTTGGTGTTTGATACCTTAGTGCTCCCCAAAGAACTGGGAGGCAAGGTCGTGGTCTGGAGAGGTAGACGGCCATCAGGAGCTCCATGCAATCTCTGGCTCACTCGATCGAGCTTGCGGCTCCTCTTCTTCATCCTCAAAGTGGGTGTGGCTTCCTTGGCCTTGGTGGAGCTGGCTCGCTCGAACGGTTGTAGGGGTCCAGGGTCTGAGAAGTCTTGGTAAGGCGTGGATCGTACTCAAATCCCGGATTCTCAAACTGGGGCTCCTCCAGGTCAACTCGACCCTCAGCTCGATCGAGTTGAGTTTCCTCTGTTTGGACTCGATCGAGTCCGGTGGTCGAGCTGGAGCGTCTGGCCTTAACTCTTCCTCCTCTTCTGTTTGCTAGCTCCTGCCTCTCTTGGCTCATATGATGGGGCTCAATGAATCTAGGAACTCACAAGTAAGCTCCTTGTAAGACTCCATCCTGTGAGAGAAGAACTTAGCCAAGTGCATGTTCTTGAGCACCAACTCCACATCCTTGATCATCCCAAGCGCTTTCATGGTCTTGTCATGGGGGTACTTAATCTCCACAAAATCCATAGAGAAGAGAGCATTGTAGTTCTCTTGGAACATGGGGAGGTCATCATCTTCTTCTTCTTCTTGAGGCTGTTCAGCCTCCTCCATTGGCTCATCGGCCACTTCCTCAAACTCTTCCTCTTGTTCACCTTGAGAATCATCACTCTCTTCTCTTCCAACATTCACCCCAATCTCAAACTCGCCTAGTTCACTCTCACTGCTCAATGACTCTTCTTTCTGTTTTCTCCTCTGTTCTTCCTTCATTCTAACAAACTCCTCCCCTTCATCTTCATTAATCCTCTCTCTCATTCTTCTTGCCGCCTCTGCCCTTTCCTTTCTTCCTTGAGCTGCATGGCTTCCTTCACCTCTCAACATCTTAACCTTGTTGCTTCTCAAAGTGGATCCCCTAAAATTCATCAAAGGTCCAAAGAATAATTAGAACTGTAATGAACGATTCGGTCAACTCGACACCCAACTCGTCGAGCTAAGTAACTTGGGTCACACACTCGATCGAGCTAGGTTGAAACAGAGCAACCAAATCAAAATCAAGGATTAAGAGCAGGATAGGATGCTAAACAGTCAAATTGATCCAAGAATAACAAGAACTCGGGACAATAAGCAATACTAGTGAAGATTAAACCTAAACAATACTAAACTCAAATTCAAAGGATTAAAACTCATGCAACAACTTTAAAGGTAAAACAATGGTGAGACGAGCCAGGTTCATGAATTTCTCTAAACAAAAGAGAATTATGAATGCAATAACTCAAGAACAAGCTCATAGAGAACACATGCAAGCAAAATTTAAAAGAGGCGAATTGCAATGAGAGATAAAAGGCGAATTGCAATGAGAGATAAAGGAGGATAAAAACTAATGATTCAGAGGGTTTAGAGATCAAACCTTGCTTGGATTATGGCTGCTCTAGAACAAGAGCTAGAAACTATGCAGTTTAAGCAAAGGAAACAAGGAGAAATCGCAAAAACTTAAAGGATAAGAAGAGATTTTCTGGTTTTCTTAGAGAGAAGGGAGAGAGATGAGTGATTTCAGAAATTTGTGAGTGTGAGAGAGAGAGGGTGCCTGGATCGAGTTATAGGGAAAAGAGGATGTGTGAGATGTGTGGTGAGGATTAAAAGATGGTTTAAAGAGGGGACAAAAGCATAGGGTTTCTTTGGTCGAGTTAGGGAAGTGGGGGATCAAAATCACAGATGTGGGACCCACTCCCTTGACCAAGGAAAACGACACAAATTTGAAAATTCAAAAATTTTAACTCGATCGAGTTACCTTTGTTTCTGGCTCGATCGAGTTGACGGTCAAGCTGGCTTCTTTTCACCTAAACTTATCTTCCTGCAAAGGTTGAGGCACGAAAAACTGGACATAAATTGAAATAAAGACTATGTACAAGGATAGACATGGGACTTTGATGATAGGATTTGTGTGTGGGTGATATGAAATGATGTAAGTGATATGAGGTGGAATGCAAACAGTGGTGAATAAAGATGAGATGGTATGGTGCAATCACAATCAATCAATTCCTCTTAACCATCATAGTCGATGTAGTATAAGAGGTTATCAATCCATAAGGGTTTGTTGCTCTATGAAATATGCAAACACAAGGAAGTCAAGCAGACAGTAAAGATGATGGGAAGTAACTCTAGCAACCTAATGAAATGAAATGCAATGCAGAAAGTAAAAGAAAACAGTAAATGAAAGCAGCTCGACCAAGGGCTCGATCGAGTAGAAACAGAGTAACTGAGCTCGTCGAGTTGAGGGTCGAGTTAGCGTAAAAACAGAGGAAAAGCGATAAAGATACGAACTTTAATACGATAATGCGAAGGTAGGGTCTAAGACAGGGTCTTGCGACTAGGGGAAGACTATACTTAATCAATCTTGCTCATTAACCACTTGTACTCAAGCTATCTCTTGGTATTGAGCTTCTCAAGCCTAGCTAACCCTTTCCCAAGGTGAAAGCTATCATCTAAGGCAAGATCTCAGAAACAGGGGGTTAGCCAGTGAGAATCAAGCCTTAGAGGCAGTAGGATCATTGCTCAAACTAACCCATCCAACACCTATAAACTCCATTTCGAGAGCAAGCATATTGGAGCTCTTAGTGGACCTTTTCAAGCGATTTCCCAGAGGAAAATCGCCTAGACTGGTCATGTAGCCTTAAGGCTTGTCCAAAAGAGAGAGATTTCTAGGTTAAGAACATAAAGCAAAAGAGATTAAGCATAAGGATCCTCTAGTCTAGCCCATCTTGGACCCTAAGGATAACTACTCACTACACATAACGAAATACACAATCAAATGAAATGAAAGAGACATAATATGAAAGAGGGAATGAAACTAAAGAACTTTTATTGAAATAAGCAAGTGCAAATACAGAAAGATAAGGCCTAGATCTAAGGTTCAAGAGCAAGAGCTCAAGAACACAAAGAGAGGCTTAGGTTTTGCAAAAAGTAAAAATACAAGTTAAGAAAAGCTAAAACGAAAATAAGCTAAAGATTGTTGTCTTTTTCGTGGCCACAAGCCTTTAAATACAAGAAGGATTAGGTTTAGGGTCAAAGGGGAGTCAAAGGGGAAGCAACATTTTTCGGGTTTGACCATTGACTCCGCAGCTCGATCGAGTTGGAACTTGGCCGGTCGAGTTGAGGAACTCGACCGGTTGGTCGAGTAGATGGGTCGAGCTGACTTCAAGACGGCTTCCTTCTTCATTCTAAGTGATGTGAGTCAGGTTTTACCAAACTCTTTAGACCTCTGCAAGTGCACAGATCGCGGAAGTATGGGTATCGAACACAAGGACTGGCTATTGAGTACACTTTGAAACTATAGATTTTGGATCAAGCTAAAACAAAAGTAGAACTAGCAAGTAAATAGGTTGTAAATCAATAAGGAAGAAGCGCTAGGTCAACAGGGGCTAATCGCAGAGAAGCAAGCAATGATCAATGAAACAATGATAGATGAATTGATGTAGGGATATTGGGATATTAAAACCGTCTAGAACACAGATCACGAATATAAAACCATTCCACTTTCGAGGCTCCGGTTCCTTTGTTAATCTACCTAGTCGCTAAACTTTTGGTATGTCCCTAGGTGATTAAATCAAGCTTTAGATCGAGGGGTTCTGATACAGTTCACTAGGTTATAGTAAATCAACTTTCGCAGTCTAAGAAACCTAGCTTGTCAAAGAATATGTCCGGCGAATGATACAACACTTTCGAGGCTCAAATCAACCTAAGATCGGATTACTAGATGCGCGGTAAAGCAATCAGCATTAGTTAAGTGCACAAGACGAGACAAAGACTCTAAGATAATCCCTAGCTAAACATCGAAATCAAAGATCATGCAAGCAACTCATTGATTAGTAACCCTAGCAACCTAACTAGTGGATTACTCAGACATGATCAAAGCAATAACACATAAAGATGAAGAAAACATGATTGCAATAAACTCTAAGTATGAAAATCGTGATACAAGGGCGGCTCTCTCTCTCAAGAGGCTAAAAAGTTGTATTTATAGTGCTAGGTCTTCAGAGGCGGCATTAGGTTAAGCCGGGCCGTGAAAACGTGTGAAACGGGCTTCAAAACGGGCTTCGGGTCGACGGGCGTTCGGGTCGATCGGCCGGCTATCGGGTCGTGGTCGGCTATCGGCACGGTCGGAACGATCGTGGCCGAGAGTTTTCGCGTTCGGCCGACGGGTCGGACGGATGGATGATTGGCCGATGATTCTGGTCACGGGACGAAGCCTTCCTGGTCGACGGATGGATCGGCCGCGGGTACGTGATGTGTGCCGTGCGGCCGCGAATTGCTTCCCGGTTCGCGCGCGCGGTCGTGCACGGCTTGTGGTGGCGAGGCTGAACGGCTCGACCGCGGGACGTTGCTTCCGGGTCGGTACGTGAGCTCGGCCGTGGACTTGGCGGGATGGCGCGGATGTTGTGCGCGGGACGATCGCGGTACGTTCGTTCCTCGATCGGCCGGTGTGCGCGTTAGGACGCAATGCTCGATAAAGCCGTCTGGACCAGTCTTCACTAATTTGATCATAACTTCATTTCTACTCATCCAAATGATGCCAATCCAATTGCGTTGGAAAGTTAACTCACTCAGAGCACGCAGGGAACTGGTCTTGATGAAATCCATTGAGTAGATCTTTTTCTGGGCCCTTTCAAAGTTGATGCTTGGTATGGAGCGGCTTGAAGCGCCAATCCTATGGTTTTGCTCCAAAATGCATCATTTCACCTGTTTAGACTCTAAGTACTATAAATCCAATAAAACTACCTTTTTAGATAGAAAACCTGCCAAAAACCATTAGAAAACAATACTAAAATAGTATAAAAAGCATGTAAAATAGAGGTATATCACTAAGCTTGTGCGGTTGAGCTGAATCCATGCACCGAGTCCTTCCTTGCTCCTCACGTGCCAATTGCTCCAAAGTGCCCCAAAAAGACCTATTCAAGGATCAAACATGCACATGTATGAAAATGCAACCTAAAACTACTATGAATGCATAAGAAGGTAAAAGGAACAAGATATGATGCTAATGGATGCCAAAACTATGCAAAAGATGCATAAAAGATGTACTAAAACTATGCAAAATGCAAATACATCAGACTTCCTCCCAAGTGATCTTGTTTAAGGTCCCATAGCTTGACCTTTACCTTTTAGGCATTGGTTGAGCTAGTCCCACCATCAAGGGTGATAGTGAGGACTTGAGATAGAAGCTCCTTCAACTTGGTTGGATCCTGGATTGCTCAGAAGTGACCAAGGCTCTAGCTCTAGAGAATGGTCTTGATCTCCATTTGTACCTTATCTTGTACTCAATCTTTCCATTTTCAAACTTGGTGGGGAACAAGTTTATAGTGAGCTGAGATGGCTTGTTGAAAGAAGCCTGAACTGGTGGATCCTTTCTCTTGTCACCTGGTCGTGCCTTAGAGGCTGCATCCTCCCTTCCTTTTGAGCCCTTCCTAGTGGCTCATCAAACAAAGCTTGAAGGCTTTCTTCATCAAGGACACATGGCACATGAACAAGGCGATCAGCTCTTGGCCTTTCAGGTCTTGGTTTCTCAAGTCTTGGTTTCTGAATCCTTGATCCTTTGTCAACCCTTTGATCCCTCTCAACCTTATCTCTTACAACTCTTGGCTTCTTTTCAACCTTTTCCTCACAACCTTGGCAACTTCTTGACTCTTGGAACTCAGAGGGGTGCTTTCAATTGTGCCACAATACTCATTTCCTCTAGGCTGCAAATGATAAGATACCAAAGTATTCACCTTGTGGAGAATCACCTTTTGCTTGTGAAAATCAATTGAAGCGCCAACTGTACTAAGGAAAGGAGTTCCCAAAATCAGAGGCACATCCTTCTCTTCTTCCATCTCCAAGACAGTGAGATCAGTTTGGATGATGCATTCTCCTATTTTCAAATTATAGTTTTTGAACACACCAAGAGGAGATTTAGAATTTGCATCTCCAAACATGATTAAAGTAGTAGGGCGCTGCAATGCTTCCAACAATGCCAAGATTCTCTACCATTGTGAGAGAGATGAGGTTTATACTTGCACCAGAACCGACTACGGCATTGTCAAGCTCAAGATGGCCAAGTGTGCAAGGGAGAGTGAATTTCCCTTGATTCATCACCTTTGGTAAGAAAGTAGGTGAGGTGAGGAGGTTGGTTTGAAGGGTAGAAATATCCAGGAGGTGTGAAACTCTGTTCTTGTTATCCAAAACATCTTGAATCAATTGCATTTCCTGAAATGCCTCACTCATGCTTTTCATAGTAGGCAACTCAACTCCAATCTCACTAAGGTCTCTTCTGAACTTGTGAATCACTTCCTTATGGCCTTGACTGAGTAGGCGGCCTGAGGATGGATCAAATGGCTGGTAAGGATCAAGCAAAATGGGCTTCAAAACTGATGGTGCCTGACTCGATCGAGGTAGAACTCGACTCGATCGAGCTGCCGATCGAGCTTGTTGTGCGAGCTCAACTGGTGAAGTGTGAATGTCTATGGGAGTAGCTTGCACTTCAGGTTGATCATTCTGGACTCCAAGAGCCTCAGCAACAACATTGTCTTCGTCATTAAGCAGCATACATAACTCTTCCATGACTCTTTCATTATCCTCTTCTTCTTCAAGCCCTTCTTGGTGAGTGAAGATGACTTTGCACTGTTCCTTAGGATTCTGAATAGCTTTACCAGGTAGTTGTTCTTGCTTTGCAGCAGCAGCAGTAGAAGAAGCATGGTTTTCCAGAGAGTACACGCTTCTGTTCAGGTTCTCAATCTTGGAGTTAATTTCAGCTAGTTTCTTGCTTGTCTCTACAACACCATCCGCTTGGCCTTGTAGCAACTGTTTCAACATGGCCTTGATCTCATGCTCAGGTGTAGGCGCATGCTGGGGTGGTTGGTGGGGAAAGCCAGGTGGTATGTGCATTTGCTGACCAGGAAAAGTCCCTTGAGGGCCTTGGTAGTTGTTTTTCGGACCATACCCATGTTGAGGAGCTTGACTCGATCGAACTTGTTGTTGTTGAGGGTAAACCTGATCTTGTGAATGGCTATTTGAGTAGCTTGCACTTCAGGTAGAACATACTGGACTCCAAGAGCATCAGCAATAACATTGTCTTCATTGGTGAGCAGCATACATAACTCCTCAATGGCTCTCTCATTATCAGCTTGTTCATCAAGTCGTTCTTCTTGAGTGAAAATCACTTTGTGATGCTCCTTAGGGTTCTGAACAGCTTTTCCAGGTAGTTGTCCTTGTTTTGCAGCATCAGAAGAAGCAGCATGGTTTTCCAAGCTGTAAACTCTAGTGTTCAAGGACTCTATCTTGGAGTTGATATCAGCCAACTTCTTGCTTATTTCCACAACTCCATCCACTTGGCCTTGGAGCAACTGTTTCAACATGGCCTTTAGCTCATGCTCTTGGTTAGGCGCAGGTTGGGGTGGTTGGTTAGGAAAGTCAGGTGGTATATGCATTTGATGTCCAGGGAAAGTCCCTTGACGTCCTTGATAGTTGTTTTTCTGACCATATCCTTGTTGAGGAGGTTGACTCGATCGAGTCTGTTGCTGAGGAGGGTAAACTTGGTCTTGAGGATTGGCTAAATCTGTGTTTCTGTAAGACATGCCTGGATTGGCTTTGTAGTTGTAATAACCCTTCTGGTAGCCACAACCTTGAAGTTCAGACGCGGGTCGATCGTGGGACGATAGTTCCTCGGTCGGCCGGTACGCGTAGTTGGAACGCGGTTACTCGGTTTAAGCCGTCTGACCAGTTTTCACTAATTTGATCATAACTCCGTTTCTACTCATCCAATTGATGTGAATCCACTTGCGTTGGAGAGTTAACTCACCCAGGGCACGCAGGGAACCGGTCTTGATGAAATCTATTGAGTAGATTATTTTTCAGGCCTTCTCAAAGTTGATACTTCGGTATGGAGCAGGTTGAAGTGCAAATCTTGTGGTTTTGCTCCAAAATGCATCATTTCACCTGTTTAGACTCTTAGTGATATAAATCCAATAAAACTACATTTTTAAAAAGAAAACCTGCTAAAAACCATTAGAAAACCATACTAAAACAGTATAAAAAGTATGTAAAATAGAGGTATATCAACTCCCCCAGACTTAGATCTTTGCTTGTCCTCAAGCAAACATAATCTAAATCCGTGAAAGAGGTTTGAAAATGTGGAAACTCCCTTGCCTCTTTGAAAATCATGTGAAAGGTTCCTTTCCTGTATTCCACTAAGAACATAGGCAACATAAGGTCAGCTTCACATACACCCTGCGAATTCTTTTGCTTGTTCCTTGTTTGATAAGGTATTCCATAAGACATGAAGGTACAGACATATGCATTCCTCATGCTTACTTGTTTTCCTTGTGCTCTTTGAGCTTTTTCTCATAATTTTACCATTTGGGATGGGAGAGAGAGGAGAACTGCTTTAAAGGTTAGACAAATCTTATTGAAAATCAAGCAAGGAACTGTCGACATGTATGCCAATCCCCTTGACAAGAGTATTAAGATTGATTAAGGTGAGGTTAACTCTAGATTGCTTGGTTACCTTAGAAATTTTGCTGAGCTAGCATGTCGATCCACTGTAAGAGCTTCTGTTAGGCTTGTGCCTTTAGCTGATTCTGCTCTAGGGTCATGGATTGTTAGCACAACACTCTCAATTCTCAAAGCAAGTTCATAACTTCCGGACTGGTTTTTGACTCAATAAAACTTTTTGAAAAACATGAAACAAAGTAATAAAACATAAGAAAAGAAAGAAAAATGCATTAGTAACACAATAAAACTCCCCCCAGACTTAACTTGCACCGTCCCGGTGAAAGCAAATCACATTAAGGTGAGAGGTAATATTCAAAGTAAAAGAAAAATAAAAAGAAATTCATTAAAATGAGATAGGGATAGAAAATGGAGATTTGTAAGTGTCCATTGCACTAAGTACCACTTGAGATGACTATGTGTGGCAGTGAGAAGAACTCTCTTCCTCTTCTATGGGGTCATCGCCTTCTGAACCAAGCTCTGAGTCTAGTGAGAACTCACCAAGGTCAGGCTCATATGGCTCTCTAGCGGTGGAAGAAGGGCGAAAGAGTCTCTCCGGTGCAATGTGGCGAACTACGCGAACTAGGCGTGAGATGAAGCGAGATTGGCACTCCACATCTTCTCCAGCTTGCTCACACGGTCTAGGCTTGGTTCGCCATGCCAGTAGTGAGAACATGGCGTTCTTGGTGGCGGCGTTGAGCTTTGACTGTGCGCTGAAGTGTGCGATAGGTGAGGATGGGGAATGATGGTTTCTCACTTGATGGAACATAGAAGTCTTCCTCCTTGGGCTGGAAAGTGACAACACCTGAGCGTAGGCTTGGGATGTCTTCATGTGGCAGCAAGACAAGCGAAGTGTTGGTTGGTCCAATTGGAAACTCATAGCAAAACTTGGTTGGGTTTTGAGTCCAACGGTTTAGGAAGTGGATTTGCTGAAGGCATGGAGATCCAAAGGGGTTGGCTTGGGTAGTGGCTCATAGTTGGGAATGTCAATCCCCACATGTTGACTATGGCTGTGATGAGTCTCCCAAAACGCACACAAAGCTTCTTGTTGCCTTCCAAGTCTTGAGCTAGATTCCTCACATTGATAAGTGTCTTGGCAACAAAAGACCAAGGTTGGCCTTGTACTCATGCTTGATGAATGGTGTGGTGAGGATGTAGAACTCATCAGTTGTGACCTTGTTGGCTTCTTGTTTGCATTGAAAGTGGTGGAGATGAGGCGGTGCACATAGCGAATGGCTGGATGAGTGATTCTAGACACCTTTGATCTTGAAGGCAAGAATGGTTCATTGGCAAAGTGTGTCCAATCAGCAAAGGCAGCTTGTTTCCTTTTGAGTTCTCCTTGAAGTCATGTGCTGTCTCATTGGGAAGTCCAAAGAGTTGGCATAGAGCTGAGATGGAGATGCGCCCATTGGCATCGCCTATCTTGAAGAGTAGGAGTCCATCACCAGCTGGTTGGTCTCCATTGTTGTTGGGAAAGGCAAGAGCTACTGTGGAGAGGAACTCCTTGTAGTTGAGTACTCGCTGCACTCTATCTTGAAGAGCTTGCTCAAGCCTAGCTTCCTTAGATACCATGTGACATCATCTCTTATCTTGAGAAGGTCAAGGGTTGGGTGTCCATCTTCACACAAGGTTCGATGTTCACCTTCTCCATTGCCTTCTTGTACTTTCTTGGGTCTTGGATTTGTTCTCCAACAAAGCTTACAAGTGCCCAATCATCTTCTCCTTCTTTGGACTCTCCACATGTTCTTGATTGCATCAATGGAATGTGGTGAGTTGGTATTGCTGCTCTTGCATTGGAGCTACTACTCCCTAGCTTGATTTGTTTCTTGGTGGTTGCATGAATGGAGTCTTTCTTCTTCATGGCTTCACCTTCCTTTTGTCCTTGCCATTGGGTACCTACAAGAGCAAATTCTTGGGAAGAGACATGAGTTTGTGATTAATGCATAAGAAAGACAAGCTAATTTGAGAAGTTATAATGATTTGATTGAATGAAACAACTCAAAGCTTTACTAAGACTATGTTGGTACCCCACGTTATGCCGCGGTATAATTTTGTTGTATTTTTTCGTGTTTTAAAAGATTAAGTTATATTATAAAAATTATAAATTCATTTTTTATCCAATTTTTGTTATATTATTTTTATATTATGCAAAAACGGTTTTTTTTATTAATGTGTAATAACAAGTTTGCGGGGAAGATCGAGAGCTACGCTGCAAGAATTTTATATTTACTTTTTTATATTTATAGTTTTGTACTTGATTTTGAAAATAATTTACCCCAATTTTTTTGTTTAATAACCTTTATACGTTAGTTTGTATGATACATATAATATAAATCTAAACTTTATTTATCCAAAAGCTTTTAATTACTCTAGAGCTTTTGATTATCCAAGAGTTTTTGATTATCCGAGAGATTTTGATCACCCGCCCGAGAGCTTTTGATTACCCGCAAGTTTTTGATTATCCGAAAACTTTTGATTACCCGTAAGCTTTTGATTATCGGAAAGCTTTTGATTACCTGAGAGTGACTTCGCACGTAACAATAAAGTAAGAACTAATTAGTATATACCTAGTTGTGCGTATAATGTAATATAATTATAGTTTTATAAATTAATTCAATTTTTATATTATTTAGTTAAAAAATGAATTTTCCAAGTTTTTTGTTTATTAATACTGTAAGAAAAAGGGTGGCATAGTAAGATATACCTCTATAGGACAATTTTGTATGATAGATCATCAAACCGATATATAAAATACAAGTCTTAATTTTTAATTACCCGCGAGTTTTTGATTACCCGAGAATAACTTCACACAAAAGAGTAAGCTATATTTGCTAATTTTAATGTCAAATTTAGTTTTTATAAAAAGAACCTTAATTTATGACTATTTAGTTAGATTTTTTTTTGGAATAGTTTTTACTATATTCTGATATATGTATATTATTTATATTTTATTTTATCATAAAATATCTGTAAAATTAAGAATTGTAACCATACCATTGTTACTTTTAAATATTTTTTCTGTTTAGATTTATGAAAACAAATTTAATAAATTTGAAAACAAAAAATATGTCTTTTTTCGAGTTACTCTTAATATATCTTCAAAAATATATAGTTTTATGCTCTTTTTAATTTTCTTTGTCTAACCTTTTTTATTTTTATTTTGTAATCAGCTTTGTGATATTGTCCATCCTTTACGATTTTATTTCTCTTACCATTTCCCTTCAAGTCTTCAACATATGCTATATTTCAGAATTATCATTCACTCATTCTGTATGCTTTTATTTCTCTTACCATTTCCCTTGAACATATGCTATATTTTAGAATTATCAAACATTTCAAATCTATAAGATGAAATTTGTTCCCGAAGAGTTGTTTCCCAATTTGGAAACATTTGCGTTTAGGTTAAGTTGGAAAGAGATTAATATCTTTTTTACTGTTTCACTCAAATCCAGATATATAAGTCTTCAATATCATCACGGCTATGAATAAACAATGATCTGAATTTGGGTTTTGTTTTACTCTTTTTCATTTGCTTTCTTTTTCACCCGCGGGAGTTTTTTTAATCATAATCATTCCATTTACTTATGATTATTTAACCAGTTGGAAACTACATGAAACATTACGTATATTGAATATCAGAAAAACCTTGCACGAATAGGAAAAGTCAGACAAATGTTTGTATTGGTCACTGGTTTCACTCAAATATTGAGAAACCACCTCTCTGTATAATGTTAAATGGACTTTCCAGAGATAATATAGAGAATAGAAGCTAAGCGACTCTATTAAACAGAGCCATGCACTCTCTCTGTCTGTCAAGTGTCAACAACAACACTCTCAATCTTCTAGGCTTCTTCTTGCATAGAACCTGATGCAGATCCCTATGTCAAGGCTTGAAAAGGAGTTCTTGCAGATTCTTTCTTCTAATAGAGACCAGCTTGATCCTGAATCAGTCTCTGCTCATTCCTCAATCTCCAGCAATTCAGAATTCAAAGATGTTATGCAATCATCTTCTTCCGATGATGATGATGAGAAGAAGAAGGCTGGTGAGTCAATCAATCAGGTTGAGAAAGCCTCAGCTGTGGTGATATCAGACTTAAAAGTCATAGTAGAGACTATGATCAGCAAAGAGTGTATAAAAAGCTATAAGTTGAAGAAAGTCAATTGTAGACGAAGGCTTACACTTGCTTGGATCGAGAAGTTCAAGATTTCACGGTTTAACAGAATCGATTGGGGAATGCTCGAGATTATGATCAAGAAGTGGATCTAGAACGTGAGTTACATCTTCTTGATAAAGTCTTGCCATTCCAAAATCAGCAATCTTGGGAACCCATTTCTCATCAAGCAGAATGTTGCCAGCTTTAATATCTTTGTGAATGATACAGTTTGGTGCGTCTTCATGGAGGTAGAGAAGTCCTCTTGCAATGCCTGTTATGATCTCAAACCTCTGCTTCCAATCAATTTCTGCTTTTCTGTTGGATTCTGCATTCAAAACGAAGCAAAACCACTCGGTCAAAAACCAGATTCGAAACCACCAAATTAGTAACAATGAGAAGAAGAAGAAGGACTTACTGAAGAGGACCTTGTCGAGGCTCCCATTAGCGACGTATTCATAGACCAAGAGCTTATCATCTCCGTGTGTGCAATAACCCCAGAGATTAACCACATTCCGATGCTGGACTTTAGCTAACAACTTAACCTCGTTTACAAACTCGTTTTTCCCTTGCCTTGAGCCTTGAGCCTGAGCCTGAGCCTTGAGCCTTGAGCTAGCTTCTTCACTGCTATCTCTCTCCCATCATGTAACCTTCCCTATTTTACACACCAATCAAATCTCATCAGCCCAAAACCAACGAAAGCCACACACACTACGCTAATCATCTCCAGCTAAAGGAGGAAACTTTTATCGAATTGGGATTTGTTACCTTGAAGACGGGACCGAATCCACCTTCGCCGAGTTTGTGGGTGGGGTGGAAATCTTTGGCGGCGGAAACCAGGACTTGAATGGGAAAACTTTCTGCTCGAGAGCAGCTATTTTCTCGATATCGTCTTCGAGACCTTTTAAAGTCAAACGAAAAAGGAAGAAGAAGATGTTGTGACCTGTGAGTCGATTTGAACAAAATTGCAAACCCTAAGGATGAGAACTTGAAAATCAAAATAGGATTTTTACCTCGATTGGAGCTGCGTTTGAAGGGTTTAATGATGTTCTGGAAGAAATTCATGGACTTTGTCATGCGAATGGATTTGACTTTGGAGAAGAAGAAGAACAAACTCTCGTGGAAGAAGAAAACCGCAGCATAACCGGATAATGAATCAAAATAAATAAAGCGAACCGGATGAAAAACGTGAAACCTAAACCGACTAAGTTGCTGACTGTGATTAATTAAAATATTTATATTGGTTGATGGTTTATTAAAATGTTTCAGTTTAGAAGATTTTAAAAAATCAATGTGTCCTTACCTGGAGAGAAATAAGGGATTTTGTTGTGTGATTAAAGAAACAAATTGAAATTTCACTTTTCAAAATTAATTTCGGATTTTACTGTTCATCCCAAGATTATAGTGCACAAAATCAGAAAAATTAGCAAATCAAGAGAAATTTAGTTTATAATCCACGTATTCAAGAGATAAACTAATGAATTGAAGAATGACTAAACAATTTTAAGTTTTGAATCAAAGGTTTGGAATACCCAATAAGTTTTGTGAAAAACTATTCAATTATGAAATTAAACTCTAGAATTTCTTTAAACCACCTAGGTTCCACTTAGCTAAGTTCAATACAAGACTCATAAGGATGATAATTTTAAGTTTAGACAAGAATCTAAGCTGAACAAGAGATTATTGTGATTTTCGATCTTGCAAAATAAAGAGATTTAGAGTTCATACATTGTGTGTTGAAAAGTGAAGAGGGAAGAAAAAGTAAGCAAATCCCAAGTTTTAAATTATGAACAATACATTTTTTGAAAACAAAGCTTTTAGATATCCTTTAATGGAGTTTAGGGTTTTAGAGAAGAAAGAGAGATTTGTGTTCTTTGAAGAAGAAAAGGTAAAATAATAAAGTTCAAAGTCCAATTACAAATCCTTTTCAAGTTCGAATTTGGCCAGAAAATCGGTTAAATTCGGTTAAAACCGGTATGAATCACGAGAGTTTGGTCGATGGCCGAGGGATTGTGTCGCGATTGTTCGGCACCGTCGGCGGATTCTCGTTCGAATGTAAAGTCTGGCCGAGGGAAAGCGATTACTTCCCGGATCGACCGGTACGGTCGGTCCGTCCGCGTTTCGTCTTGGCCGAGCGTGGTCCATTGCCTCCCTATCCGTACGCGATAGTAAAGTCCAGCCGAGCAATGCACGTCGTCCCCGGGTCGTGCGTTCCACTCGGCCCGGTTAGAATTTTCACGGCCAGCCGATACACTGCGCATCCGTGGCCGGTGTTTTCGACCCGGATTGTGTCTTTTCACACTTTTTCTCCTTCTATCCTATCTGAAAACAAAGATAACAAGAAAACAAAACTAAACTTAAGAAATTTAAAGAACGAAAAACAATACTTCATGGGTTGCCTCCCATGCATCGCTTGTTTAAAGTCTTTAGCTTGACTGTAATGCCTCAGTGCTCAAGAGAAGATGGAGATTAGAGGAATTTTTGATCCTCCAAGTCCCTTCTCTTCCAAGTGAGTATCTGGTGGGTGATTCACAGCTGGATAGACAATCTCTCCATGAATGTATCTTGGTATAGTCGCCTTTGGAAAAAGTTGTAAAGTTCTTGCAACTTTCTCCTTGAATCCTTCGAGATTCTCATCAATGAGCTCGTTTGGGAAGAGGAGCTTCAGGTTGGGACAAGATTTGGGCTTCCTTGTATCTTTTTTAGCTTCAGCTTCATGTTCCATCTTGGATGATCCTTTGGGCGGGTTTGGTTTAGGTGCCTTAGTATTACTCCTTGCTTGAGTGGCAAGTTGCTTGGGCAAAAGAATGGAATCTTCCTTGATTGAATCATCAGCTGCTTCTCCTTTAGGTGGCTCTAGGGTAGCTTTCTCATCTTGAACCATGTCAACAAAAGAGTTTCTTGTTGAACACATAGGAAAAAACATATCTTTGTTCACCTTGTTGAAAGAAATCCTTTGATTTGGGAAATCAAATATGGCGCCCACAGTAGACAGGAAAGGGGTACTAAATATGAGAGGTCTATGGCTACTTTCTCTCATCTCCACGATTTGAAAGTCAGTAGATATAGAGCAATTTCCGATTTGCACCATCACATCAGGTACAAAACCATAAAGGGGTTTGTGAAAATGAATCAGCATAGTGATGCAGGTTTAGATTACCTCAAATTTTCACAATTTTTAAACCCAACTAGTTGAGCTCCAAGTGCACAGATGTGTTGTAGTCGGGGTTGATCACAAGGAGGAGGAAGTGTCTCTCTTTACACCTTATGAGATTGAGATGTAGCTAGCTCGCAATATGGGATGGTTTGGACCTAAAATAAAAAAAGAAGACAAAAGAAAAATGTGAGTGAGGTTGTAACAATTTAAAACAAGAGTTAGGCAAAGGATAATCATATGGAGCAATGATGAAAAGATAGTTGCATGGGATGTGTGTAGAGCCGTCTTGAACATGAATCACTAGTGTATGGTCTTTCCACTGTCGTGGCTCCAACCACTATGTTTAAAACAACCTAATATACTCAGCTTTCGTTGGCTATTAGTATTGCAAACATGCATTAAAGGTGATCAAGATTCAATTGTTCACAATGAACCATAACTCAACTTTTGTTGGCCATGACTCATTGCTCACCAAATACTAGTTTTGAGATCTAGATTCAGCACTGTGTGTTCTATTTCTCTAAGATCAGATTACTAGATGTACGGTAAAGTAATCATGCATTAAGTTCAAGTAAAGGTGAAGATCCATAAGATAAATCCCAATAAGTTGCAACATAATCAAATCATCACGGCCACCATAGATCTCCTCGGTCTAACTAAGAGATCTACTCGGCCATGATGCAAACAAAGCAAGCAAAGCATGATTGAAAGCATTATGCAAAAATTGTTGCTTCCCTTTGACTCCTTTGACCTTAAACCCTAGTTTACTTTCCTATAAAAGGCAAAGAGCCACGAATTAATCACAACTTTTGCTTAATTTTGTAATTTTCCTTTCTTCTTTTAGCTTTTACCCTCATCTTTATGTTTTTGAGCTTATGCTCATTGAATCTTAGATCTATGCCTTGTAATTGCTTATTTGCACTTATCTATTTCTAAGAAAGTTGTTAATCTTGCTTTTCTCTTTCATCTAATGTCTATTTCATTGCATTTTGCTGCTTTCTTAATCATGTTTAGTGAGTAGTTCCAACATTAGGATTAGAGATGGGTTAAATTATGAGTTGTTTATGCTTAATCTGTGTTGCTTAGTGTTCTTAGTCTAGAAATCTCCCTCTTTTGGATTGAGCTTTATGCAACACAACCATTATCCATGATGTGTTCGGTTTTAGGTGATTATCATCATGGAAATGAGTTGATAATCACTTGAACAAGCCCACTAAGAGCTTTAGCATACCTGTCTCACGAAAGTGACAGTTCTTGAGGGTGAGTTTGAACAAAGTTTCTAAATCCTTCAAGGCTTGATCTCATTGATTGACTCCCGTTTCTGAGATCTTCCCTTGATTGATAGTTTTCACCTTGGGAAAGGGTTAACTAGGCTTGAAAAGTTCAATACCAAGAGATTAGCTTGAGTACAAGTTGTTTAAGAGCACCATCGATTAAGTATAGCCTTCTCCTAGTTGCAAAACCCCGTCTTTAGTCATAATCTTCATCATTCAAGTCTAAAAACCGCACCTTTATTACTTTGCATTGGCACTGCTCTGTTTTTACTCTGTTTTAAGCCTAACTCGACCCTCAACTCGATCGAGCTCATTTCATACTCTGTTTCTGTACCAACTCGATCGAG